>JARBEP010488347.1:0-16158 GCA_030265255.1 Tritonia festiva
GATTTGGTATATCTATGGCAGTACCTAGTGATCCTATTGTAGACACAATTACTTCTGACTCAATTGCATTCTCATACGGGTCATCTGACACATACCTACGTATGTCTAGTTCTGGATACTTCTTAGATAGTCTGTCAGTGATAATTGTACACAGTGCCACTGTAGAGAAGAACAGCACACACTTATCCCCTGTTTGTTTTTTATTTCTAAATGCATTCAGGAATAAGTAATCAATAATCGCTACATAGTTCTCTAGTAATCTCTTATGGGATACTATTGATTTTTCATACATCGCGTGATTGTATTCATTAGTACCTGGTCTATTTGTTTTTAATAGTCTAGGTGTGGACAGTGAGTATGATACAGGGTGTAGATTCATGTATTTTACCAATCCCTTGTCTCTAAATGTATGCTCTAGTGGGAATCCATATTGGTGCACTTTCTTAATAAAAGGATCTAAGGATTCTAGAGTGCCCGATAGACCTATTACATATTCTATATTGGCATAGAGCATTAGTCTAAAATTAAAGTTATAGTCTTGGTGACATTCATCTAGAATCATTACTCCAATATCCATCCTAGACATAAACTCCTCTGGTGGCATAGAGTATCCACTATCTGGGAATTCTGATGTATTATTCATGTATTCTTTTAGGTATAATAGATAAGTCCTATTAGAAATAATTATCACCTTTACATTATCTATTTCTCCATTGTCACTTAACTCCATCAGTGCTCGTAGATTCTTTCCTCCAGATACCACCATTACGTCATTCGGATCTATGTCTAATAGCTTATTTACGTCACTAGTCCATTTCTCCATATACGCTGCTCTGATTACTATTAATACTCTCTTTTTAATCCTAGCTACAGCACTCATTGAACAAAAGGTCTTTCCTACTCCCATAGTCGCAGGTAGTAGTCTCTTATTGGATCCTTTATGGGACACTAGGAAGTCTATCATGGCCTCTTGATTACCTCTCGGTGCCAGTCCCTCTCTTATCTTGAGATCGTAGCTCTTGCCTACGTATGGAGTGTGTGCGTCCCTTATAATTGACCCACTAGCTATGTTTGTATTTACATAGATAGTCCTCTCAATTTCTTCTATTATGGATATAGGAAATCTATATTCTTTTTTACCTCCCTTTATTACACATGCAGCAAATATCTTATCTACCTCATAGCTGCCTCTCTTTGTCCTCCAGTCTTTTATATATCTATACGTGGTCAGATTCTTTGCACAGTAGTGCTCAATTGCATTTGCTACAGTCCCGTCTACATTTGAGACAACAAAGTATCCTGTATATACATCCATTTTTATGTTATTCATTTATTGTCCTCAAAGTTAGAATAAAAACACACTCATACATAGGTGGATGCAGACTCTCGCCTACACCCACCCGTGCACGATTACTAATAAGGCAACCCTCTCTCCTTTCTATCAGCCACTGTCTCTCTAGGAGCTAGTAGAGCATCGAATAGACTATCAGGTCTACCCTTTGGATTAAAAGACTCTGGACTAGTGACTGTGTCAATAATCTTTTCAAACCCGTACGCTGGAGCTAGTGACCTACCTGCAATAATCTTTGTGTTTACTCCCATTACTGGTTCACTAGACTCTCTAGATAGATCGTAGTTCTCACTAGCTAGAATTGTAAACGCGTACACCGTAGCTTCAATCAAAGCTAGGTTTACAGATAGCTTAGAGTTTATTAAGTCAAATAACTTAGATAGAATTACTGCAGGTCGATTATTCCCTGTCTTAATCTCTTGTATATTTGACTCTAGGATTTTGGCTACTTCGTTAGCTAAGTCACTAAAGTTATACTCCGTATTAGGTAGTCTTAATATTGGCTTTGAGAAGTTCCAATTAGCCATAGGTATTTTAAAATTACCTCTGTCATCTAACGTCCACCCCACCTTTTTAATATAGCTAATAAACTCATAGCTAAATACCGCCTTTCTGTTGTTCTGGGAGACGGTCACTGGCGTAGTGTGATATGTATTATTATCTAGGTGCATTACTTCTACAGTAGTCACCTTTGATATTCTGTTAGGATTGATATCGTTTATGTTTGCTACGTTTGTGATATCAGACATACCATACGCTTCCTTAGCTGCAATGATAATAGTAAGTTCCTCCAGTGCACTTAGATTGCTCTTTAGAATATAACTAATCCTGTCCCTACCCACACTAAAGTAATTACCTACTTCCCCCGTTAATAAAATATGCATAGCATTACTACTGCCATCTAGATGCTTTGTAGACAAAATAGACTGTGTAATACTCCTAGTGATAGTAGTGGCACACTGGTGTCCTAAATTACCATCTAGTAGTGCATTCTCATAAAGAGCTCCAAAGCACGTACTACATATACCGTGCTTATCTGGATGCTTACACTTTAGAGGACTACGTAGTTTAATAGTAGTGTCTTCTAAATGGGTGTCTGCTAGTGTCACAGTCTTTAATGTATTTGTGACAGGGTCTAGATAATTCTTACCTACCAAGTGTACCAAATCCCCTTTATATTCCACACTACCTTTTACTACTTTCTTAGGGCGTATTCTAAAGTCTAGATATTCAGTAGTGCCACAATCCCCTACATGTAGTCTCTCTAGATACATAGCGATCATCTGTACCCTACGAGCAAAATACTCACTATCAGACAGCATGTCCAAAGAAAAGAATAATGCCTTAGCCGCACTCCTAGATTCTATTAGAGTGTCGTGCACCGTCTCTAATCCTTGTAGATATCCATTTGTAATAGGAGTAGGGAAGATACTGCTATCAATATCTGTAATGAACCCCCTAGCTACTATGCACTGCATGGCCTGTGCCTGTTTTACCATACCCGCCCTAATTGCCCTAGCTAGTGGATTATTAGCTAAGTCCTTTTCACTGCGTATGAGTCCACCTACGTCCTTGTATGCTGCCTTAATGGATTCATTTGTAGGTAGTATATTAGAAATTACTTTATTGATGTTGTTATTCTGTGCTATATCAATAAAGTCCATTAGGTCAATACTCGTAGCATACCTAGATAGTCTCACAGATAAATCATTGTAGATAAAATTATTTAATCTAAATAATCCTTCTGTTAACTTATCCTTTTCGTAGTAATCAGTAATACCGTAATGGTCAATAATGCTCCACCTACATTCGTTTAATAGTTTCCTACATGTAGAGGAACCAAGTTCTTTGTTCCCTCCAAAGCTGAAATGGTGTTTTGCTAGAATCGGTGTATCTAGATAGTCTTCAAAAAGACACCATATATACCTAGAGAATATAGTCGCATCGCTATTAGTCTCCATGCACACACCGTCATCAAACTCAACACTAAATGTACCAGTGAGGTAGTTCCAAATATCATTCGTTGGAATACCCATTAACTTCCTTGCTTTAATTGTATACATATTTGTTTTATTCTCCTATAAAAAAATAATACTAACGTCTGTATAAAGATAATATACGCCTGTATTTTTATTTAATACAGACGTATATTTTCTACCTTATTTATAATTACCTTTATTCCCCTTATAGGTAAACGTAAACCCACAACACATCAACATTAACTTAGTTATGTTAATTGGTTTACCTCCACCTAGAGGCACCACTGATCTATCTACTGCATTAGTAATCGACACTGGGTTATCTGCATGTAGTATGCTACTGTACACCATTCGGTGTGTAGTAGGATTATTACTCCTATCATACATCTCTGCCTGTGCCTCTACTCCTAGATAGGATAGATTTAGTCTAGCCTCAGTCTCACCAATGGTCCTGGTGGGATTTGGTTTATACGGCTTTCTAAACTTAGCACTGGCGGGTACTTGTGCCAGTACACCAAAAGCCTGAGACCTAGCAGATGCCACAGCACTATTCTCATCCGCAGTCTTCTCTAACACCATAAACATCACAGGTCCTATCCTCACATCCTCTACACTCTCAGTGGGTCTACCATCCGCACCTACATACCTAATCTTGTCCCTAGTAGGACTATATATAGTATCTAGTATTTTCATAGTAGCTACCATGTCGATTGGATTATCTACAGGCATGTACGTATAGATTTTATCTGTCACAATTGTAGCTAGTGTATCTATTAGTACACTATCTTCTAGAGTCTTATAATACTCAAATTGTCTAGGTGATACAATGTTAAGATATTCCATATATACATCAAGTGCTGCATGAGTCTGGACTAAGTTAGCTTCACAGTAGTTTATTACACTACTCCTACTAGGAGTAGTGCTGGTATCAATACCTAGAGTATTTACTATAATCCCTTTTAACTTATTAGTCAAAGACCCGAGATACTGTTCATACAGTCTACCAATATTCATCCTGTTTACAGTAGCATTATCAGATGCAATTATATCAGCCACGACTCCGTCTTTATCTACTGGCATGTTCTCAGTAGGACGTACTTCACAAATGATTCCTTTACCTCCAAAGTTATCTGTTAATTTACAATTTACAGGAGTGACTACTTGCTCTAGTACAAAATCTATTCTATAGACATCCAGAGGACTCTTCTTGTGCACTAACTCTACTTTGTTAGCATTTTTTACCCTGCCGTATGAATTACTCATAATGGCTCTAGCCAGAATTAACTTTTGTCTTAATTCTGGAGTAAACACAATTCCTCTTACAATATTCTTTAGTCTATAGTTCCTAGCTAGGGACTCTTCTATGTCTAGTAGTTGTCTATAGTATTCTGTAGTACCTAATGCATACTTCTTAGTAGAACTATCTACTCCTTTTGGTACTGAGTTTATATAGTTTTGTTTATGGTATACAGTAATATCCACTACTTTGGCCTTACCACCTACTACGTAGTGAGTCTTATCGAAATAAGGGTCTATTGTACTAGCGCCTTTTACAGATAAGTCCGTTACTGCTAAGTCTTCGTCAATGTTTCTAAGACACATTAGTAATCCGTCATCACGGACATATTCTCCTAACTCAGGATGTATCTTATAGTTATCTTCGTCCCCATACACATTTACTGGGAATAGTGAATTACCAAACTCTATTGTGGCTTTTCTATAGGCCTTATATTTTAACTTCTCAAGAGCAGCTTCAGATACAATAAACCCATCTTCAGCATCAGCTACATCTGACATAAACACAGTATTCAATTCCACTCCTAGAGAGTACCCCCCATTAGTTTTCTTTGTAGGTGCATCTGCTATAATCGTACCTGCTTTTAACATCTCTCCTGGGGATAGTGATATGTTTGGATTTAATACATAGGCAAATCCAAAGTACTGGTGATTACTACAAAACTTTGGTATATCTATACACCCAATCTCCCCGTTGTCCAGTCCTTGATATATTAAGGTAGTCTCTGGATTATCAGGTATAAATCCCATACCCATTCCGTTTGAATACTTATTGACTATATTTAAAATAGTCAGATCACAGGGAGCTTTTATTGACAATGTATACTTACCTAGGTCATATTCAAACCCAGACTGTAATCTTGGTTCTGTGTTGTTTATTAAAGAAATGGCCTGGCTCATATGTGCAGACCTCATAGCCAGTCTAGGGCTACTGTTAAACCTAGTCAACGGTAGTGCTATCGTCGAGTATGTCTTATGGTCTACCTCTATGTACTTCTTATTGCCATAGTCTTTGTGTTTCTTGTGCTTATACATCCATCTCTCCTATTAAATTAAGTATATAGACAGTGTGCTACATTATCAAAATCATCACTAGCATCGTGACTAAATATGACGATGTCTGAATCAGTAGCAGTACTCGGTCTTAGGTAAATATATTTACTACTATCTGCATTAGCTAGAATACACAGCTCGGGGTCAATAGGACCACCTGCAATCACTGGTAGTTTATCTACCACTCTAATCTTATAATAAGGGTCTATTAGTTTATAATCCCATAGTTTATTAAAGTTAAATACTGTGGTATATTTAGACAATATTGCGTCCAATATAGCACAGTCTTCTTCGTCCACAGTATGCCACGAGAGCTTAAAGTACTTATTAAAAAAATCCATCATTTACCCCTTGTAAAAAATAATTAATTAATGACTATTACATAGTCCACCTAGATAATAATATATAATTATGTTTTTTATTAAAAAAATACTAGACATCAATTATTACTCTGTATGCCTAAAAGACACACAGAGTAATATATTCATCTAACACTAAAGTAATGGCGACCAATCCTCTTCAAAGGACGCCCCCATCTATGGTAGGATTTTGTCCTAAAATATACAGCATCCCCTACGGGGTTTAAGACAAGTTTATTATAGACCAGACTAGCTAGTCTATTTGCTTCCTTGAAGTCCTTTTTAGTACGTTTCATTATCTTTACGTACTTATGGAACTCGAACTGTCCCTTTTGATAGGACACTCCACAAATGGTATTTTTAAAGTGCTTAGAAGCCACTCTATTTAATACCACATATCCTACTGCAATTCTGCCACGTACGGGCTCTCCGTTAGCCTCGTATAGAATAACATCCCTAAGACAACGGAGTTGTCTGTTGCTGACCACAGACGTCCTCTGGTGGTCATAGCCACACCAAATACTCCTACTGGCTTTACATGAATCCCATGTCTTTAGTAGGCCTTCGTTAATTGGTGTTTTTGCTAGTAATAATACTAGGTGTATTATAAACATCTCACCTCCTTATTTAATTAAAAGTAATAGAGCACTAGGTACTCTATAATACTAATATGTGATTAAATTAATCTGTGCTATACTCACTAGTATCTGGAATCTCTAGGCAAGTAAACCCCAACGCCAGTGACTTTACATATACCACATCTTTGACCAACTCATAAATCAATATACTATACTCTGTCCCAGGCAACGACCAGTGAATTGCTGATCTAGAGCTATCGTACTCTACGCCATTTCTGTCATGTCTAGACCACTCTGGCTTAGGTAACAATGCATCTTCGTCATCTAGTAATACTAATGAAAAGTGAGCTTCTAAAGCCAGGTTCATTGCCCCTGCTCTACCATTGCTCATTCCGATGATAGTTGATTTTTTGGTATCTATACCATGTTTTTTAGTGACTTCTAACATTACTAAGTAGACACTATTTTTATCATTGTTGTTTAACATATTAATCTCCGTTTATTACCTATTGATATATAATATATTTCATTTATAATAATAGCCATGATTATATTAATATCTATAGGGAGGATGTAGTAAAATGGATATACTAAGGAAAATTGCACAAAAAGAAACCCCAGTTGAAAACACAGAAGAGTTCTTAATAGCATTTGAAGCTGCTAGAGAAAAGATTTACAGGGATGACCAGTACACGACCATTGAAATACCCCAATTGTTAGAGTATAAGAACGAAGGGTCTATATACGATCTACTAAAAGACCTGAAGATACCACAAAGACATCACCTAGCTACATTGATATTCAATTACATCCCCAGTAGTAGTGATTACAGAGGAGACCTAGTGAATATTAATATTGTCAATGAGGACCCAATAAAACAAATAATTGTGGCTATAAATAATGCCAAGAATAGTAGGAGGTAAATAAATGTTTAGTATGTTATTAGGAAATAGAGTAGCTTTGATTGCAGTAGCGGTATTACTATCGGCCAGTGCTCTTAGTTTTTATCTATATAGATCTACTGCAAAGAAACTGACAATACGTAATATAGAATACATCAAGCTAGAACAGACCAATGCAGAGTTAGTATTGAGGGAGAGAATAATCACAAAGAAGAACGCTATGCTAAATACTACACATGTGCAGTATGTGACTGCCATAAATAATCTACAGTCTAAATTAGCTACAGTATTATCAGACATCCATAAGCAACAGACCAAGAGGGAAAATGTTATTAAAAACGATACGAAATCTGCTACTGCTATTATTAGCGATTCTTTTAATAAGCAGTTGCTCGACATATCACAAGCCACTAGACATAAAGGTGGAGAAGGTAGTAGTACCAATACTACAAAGACCCCCACCAGTCGCTAGTGTAGAAATACACCCACGAATACAAATAGTCTCTAAGACCCCTCTAAAATATTACTATATATTAGAAGAAGATGACATTACACAAATGAGTATCTTTCTAGAGTCCCTAAAAGCATACATTAAACAAACAAATGCTGTAATCGATTACTACGAATATCAAATTAAAGAATTAAAAAAATAGATCAATTATACCCTGCTATCCATAATAGGAGGCAGGGTATAATTGATCTGACTGTATTTACTACACTGGACCAGCTCCATTATTGTACCCTGTATATCTTTGGTACTGGGGCTGTTGATATTGTTGCTGGTATTGTGGTTGTTGCTGTTGCTGCCACGGTGGTGATTGTTGTTGATACATCTGTTGTGGCTGTTGGTATTGTTGTTGCTGAGGTTGTTGATATTGTTGTTGATACATCTGCTGCGGCTGTTGGTACTGCTGCTGCTGGTATTGTTGTTGATACGGTGCAGGATGTCCTGTAGGTAACCCCATGCTTCTGAGTTCATCTATACTTATATCTTCAGAGGCAATTACTGGCGCAGGAGCCATCGCTACTGGTACCTGTGGGGCTGGTGCAGGTGCTACATATGCAGGTGGTGCTACTGGAGCCACAGGCGCCATAACAGGAGCAGGTGGGGCATTTACTACAGGTGCATTATTAATGCTGTGTGTAGCCTGTGATATCAGCGCATCTACTTCTCCTGTAGTAGATTTATTTGTACTGCGCTTACTACCTGCTCCATCATTATACGCCTGCATAGGTATCAACTGTATCTGTGTCTGAATTGACTCAATATCAGCAATAGTCTCCTCCCAATCTAATTCAGAAATAGTGGCTTTTTCTACATCTATTTCGTCCTTAAACGTAATTGCAATTTCATTAATACTCTTTGCTATATTTAACCCTGTGTTTAGTAGGGCTATAGAGGAGGGAGCTGTAGATGAATTAGACCCCTCGCTCAACATAGCAATTGGTTTAGCCATTACGTTAAATAGCTCCTTGAAGACATTCATATCAGCCTTAGTTACTTTTACCCCGTATATGGATGTCTCCCCTTCATCAATAGACTTAGAGATTTCATCTAGTATTGGATAGTTTACAATGCCTGCTCTCTTGTAAATCTTAGAGCTCTTGTGAGCATGTCTTTTAATGTAGACATTTACAAATACACTATCACTAATACCTTTATCTACAGCAGCTTTAAATATCTTTAGTAGTTGCCCTGCAGTCTTAGCCGTGGGTGACCCAATTGCGGTTATGTAATGCAATTGTTTATGGTCTATGTTCTTTGTAAATTCCTTATCCCTAGCTAGACTCAATAGCTGTAGTCCCAATACTAGGTACTTTGCATTTAGGTTTATATTCATACTCTTTTTCATAAACTTAAATACACTGGATTCTCCTCGTAGTGTATTCTCCCTAAATGGATGGAATATCACCACCTTTTCTTTACTACCAGCTAGATTTTCCCTAGTAGGTAGCACCAAAGCTTTGTTATCTATTAATGCCTTGTCTCCTTTCGGATATAATACATTTCCTCTATCATCTACACTCAGTCCTGAGAATCCCAGTATGGATGCATATACTTTATTTAATTCGTCTTCCATTTGTTTCTCCTGTAGTTAAATACCTAAATCTATATTAGTGCTAGTAGATACATTACCAATCGCATCCACACCAGAATGACCCTCTATCAAACCCTTGTTTTCAACAACCTGATTCCTTAAGTCAAAACTATTATTCCACGCCACTAGGTCAGTTGTACCTTCATGGTCTGTAAATCTATTTACACCTAAAGAATTGTTAATTAGTGTATCTAAATCCTCTGCAATAATATCCACAGACCCAAACCCATCATTGTCAGATGTGACCATAGGTGTAAAGTTAGAATCTGCATACGAGGGTGCTACATATCTAACACTAGGTGCTCCATTAATAGACAAGTCTATTACCGTATCTCCAAATAGGTCAACGCTAGCTGTAATGTTTACCTCTATAGAACGGTGCATTGATATTACTTCTACTATCTCTGCTTGTGCTCTGTGTTTAAATATCTCACATAGCTGGGATACATTTACATCACTAATTGCCTCTGCATTTAGTACGTTTATTATATAGTTCGTACCAGTGGGTCCGTACACCGATATAATTGTATAGAGCATGGACCGCAGTCCTAGCTCCATTATCATGGCACTAGATACATGTGTGAGCATAGTAGCTGCTATTGTATCATTGTCACTCCCCTCCCATGAAGCCCCGTCTATCCTGCTAGCTCTCCTATTCTCTATTAGAGTAGTCCTTGCATCTAAATCAGGAGCTATTATTAATAAGTCACTCAAGTTAAATCTACTCATTGCAGTTACAGTATTATTAGCTTCAGATATTGCTCGCAGCACTGCATTTGAATGTAAGTTCTGTTCTTGAATACTAGCAGCTGTCTGTACATACTTCTCACTCTCCTCTGTACCAAAGTCACTGAGTACCTGGGACTTAGAATACCCTCCTACTAACTTAGATAAATAGGCGCTAGGTCTATTGTTTATTCTGTTACTTAGCTTAGGAGTGATCCCTAGAATATTTCTAGTATCAGTGAGCTCGCTACCATGCCCTGTGGTCATCATCAATAAGTCAGCGTGTTTGTGATTTACAATATCCTCAGGTCTGATAGATTTTAATGCCATGTTGTTTCTGGTATCCATTATCCCTCTGGAATTAGGATTATCTAGAAACTGATCATTCCCTAAGACCGTATTGACAGCCCTGCTACCAGTAGGAGTATTTATTGTGGTCACCGATACCCGAGTGCTGCTGTTTACAACAAACTCAGTATTTGGGTCTAGCGAATGACTAATCGAGGACGCAATATCATCATGCGTGGTGTATCCTTGTATATAGTATTTGTTTCTTCCCCCAGTTTGAAATACCACATCTGCCTCTAGTAGGAACCTAAATCTAGGTATGTCCCATCCATTAGCTATACTGGCATTGGCTACAGGCGTAGCCGATGGCACTAGTATACCAGGGGCAATGCTAGATAGACTATCTGGTACCGTATCACCCCCACCGTTTGACAGCACCTCCATTAAGGCTGTCTCACTAGCGCCGTCAATTACAGAGGACATAGGTCTGATGACCTGTGCATGACTGGCACTGGTGCGCGCTAGTATTAATTTTATTAGTTGTACTTGTTCCATACATCACTCCTTTAAATTACGCTTCGTGTATCTTTAGTATTAATTTTACTAAATCGTTTTTAATACCAGGTAGAATAATTAGCTTATTGCTATTCCCTGTATTAAATATCTTTAGATAAGTCTCCTTATCACACACCGTCCAGTCCTCCTGCATAAATAGCCCTATTAGGTTCTTTATTGCGATTATGGCTGGATTTGTATATATGTAGCTACCTGCACTACCTGTACGTCTAGAGTATGGGTATATCTTATCTAGCTTATCCATATCTTCACTGCCCACACTTTCTTTGTGGTCACTGGAGTTTATTATTGTAGACGTAATTCCAGTATCTGTTTTATAGCTAGACACTAGTAGAGATACGTAGTCCATCCCCCAGTATTTTAGAATAGCAGACGTTACAGCAATTAGATTAATCACTTTTGGTTTAGTCAGATATGCTACTCCTCTCACAGGTAATACCTTAGCGCACATCCACTGTACGATTCTTACCTGGGGTGCACAAAATTCCTTTGTGTATAACATCTTTGTTAACTCTAACTCTGCATCGATTCGTGCATTATCAATATTAGGTTCTATCGTCTTTGCTACTCTGTAGATATCTTCTACAGAAAACTCAAGTTCCTCTATATCTCCAGGTGCTAGGTTTTGGGTAGTCCTAATATACTCCAGTGCAGATAATGTATTCTCATCTCCCTCTCCATCTTGTCCTGCAGGAGACTTATCTGTCACGAAAGGTATTGTCGTATCTACTGCAGCCATTTTACTTACTACATACGAGTAAATATATGGCAGTGGATTAAAGTTTGGTTTTAGTCCAGAGATGTCCGCTGTAGTGAGCCTACGCACCACCACAAGAGCTAGTAAGTACCCAGGTAGGTCATCAGTAGCCATTCCAGATAGAATGTTCTTAGAAGCGCTTGTATTAGCCTTATTGCTATTGATGGTATTTAGTATATACACCTCTAGTTTTATATAAGGATCTAACTTAGTAAGACTACTATTGTTTAGTAACTTAAAACAATGTTCTTCTTTATAACAATTACCTACAGCGCTCCTAGTAGACTTCATGTACGTACCCCAGAAAGGAACAAACAGTCTAACGAACATACATAGCACCACGATGTCTATGTACTCCCTCTCTAGGTATGTCTGTTCCCTAGTAGTCTGTTTGTTAGGATCTGGTATATATTCCTTAGACAGTCCATCAGGCAGACTTATTAGAGGGCGACCGCTATGTAGGTTATTATTTAGCCATGACCTACATCTTTCAAAATCTAGAGTGTCAAATAGCATTGACGCAATAGATGTTAATTCTTTATCCCGTACAGACTTATCCCACTTATTAATAAATGTATCCCCTAGAGAGTACATCCCGTCATAGAGTTTATCTTGTATACTCTCTTCTAGAGTGGCCATGTATGCATTTAGTTCTTCAAACACACAATGTTCTTCTACGAACTTTGTGCCAGGGTACCCCTCTAGGTCTATGTGTAATGTGTTATCTTTGTGTTTTATTACAAACATATTACTACCTGCAACCAACCTCTTTTCTACACTAATTTTCATAGGTACTATCCTCGTAAAAAATAATTAATTAATTAATACTTGCCAAGTTAATAATATATATTCTTATATATTTTAAAGTCATAATTCCACACTGCACTGACCGAATATAGGTCAGCACAGTGCGGTAGAATTAAAAGGCAATATCGTCATCTGGAGCTAAGTCAATTACAGGGGTCTTAAATCCTTTAGGGTCTGGTATTTTAGGTGTATGTATTTCTAGTCCATCTGGTAGCTTAGACACAGCCTCAAATGCCACTAGATTACAGATAGCCCCTCTGAGTACCTGTATGGTACTCTTACATACTCTAACAGACATATCCTCCTTAGTCAATTCCTCTCCTTTAGAATTGTAGAATTTATTCCAATCAGGAATTAAGAAGTTAAACTTTAGTTTAGGTTTATCTTTGCTAAGTAGAGTCATCCACATTACTCCCTCTTTGTCCTTTCCATACATCACAGCAGCTCCTACAAATCTCTCACCTGTAGGTCTTCCCTCGTTATCCCTCTTGTTAAATAGACTCTCTATCTTATACTGCTTGGGATAGTCTTTGTCATTTGCAGCTGCCTCTAATCCATCTAGAAACAAGTTAAATACTGCAGGGTCAAATGACACTCCTATTATGTTATCCTTGGTCTCCTTGGTCGGATCACCTACGAACACAGTAATCCTCATGGTGCCTCCACTAGCCCCGAACAATAGCCTACTAACAAAGTTACTGTTGACTGCTTTGTGATATAGATTTATTCGTTTAAAGTCTATTATCGGCTGCTTTTTGTATACTGGTTTTTCCATAACTGTTTCTCCTATAAGTTATTATAAATTTCATTAAACACATTGTCTTTCATCTCAGATAGTAAAATATTATCTATCCTAGTAGGTGACGTATGTGGGGTCACTCTGTTTTTAGATAATATTGCTGCTATTTTTGATCTAGTCCTAATTGGAAATTGCTTAATAGTCCCATCACTACTACCTAACATAAATAGTAATTTCTTTGTAAAGGGATAGTCTAGTATGTTGTACATACTAGAACGTTTGTATTTACTATTAAACTCGTACTTAGTTTTTAGTTTCCCTGTATGGGATTCCAACAAGGCAGTGTTACTACTATTAATGCACGGTAGTAGGTCTATAGCCATGTGTGTGACCAACAGTGCTCTTCTATAGACATAGTTGTTGTTCATGTGCACCTTGTCTTTTAGACCTCGTACAGAAGTCCTGATGAGCTCCTCTGTGAGTAATTGTTTTTTAGTAGTAGGTGTCTTTACTCCTACGAATCTAGATAATTTCTTAAATGCCTTATCATAATCCATATTTACAATATTCACTTCCATTCTAGACTTTCCTTCTATTTTGTTAATATCATCGATTAGACCAATCTCATATACCGCAGTATCAATTATACCTTTGGCTGTAATTGACAACCATTGTTCTTTATCCACACTAGCGAGTATATTTCTAAGTAATGTATGTATAGATATGTTAATTGTAGAATACTTACTCACATCCACTCTAGCAATAGGTGATTCTGGGTCATATGAGGTACCTCTTAGGTCATAAATAGCCTCTAGCGCCATAGAACTACCTATAGATAAATCAAATGCACTGGTGGTCCTATTAAGTAGCATAAATCCTCCCTTTTATATATGCGTGTCTAGTACCTTATTTGCATAGTCACTGTCCTTTTTATCAAAAGCACATTCATCTAGCAGTAAGGACTTTATGTTGTCCCTAGAGATAGTAATAGGAGTATATTCTTGTTTATTCACTAGTGGTGAATTATACTCTTTTTCCTTAGCTACCTTTTTGGTAAGGTAGTAATCTAGGTACATCCGTTTTAATTCATTAAACCCAGTAATAGCAGGGTGTTCTTTTTCAGCTCTGATGCATACATGACTCATAGATGGTACGTCCTTTAGAGCTTTATTTATTACTTCGTGATAGTCCCCTGGACCTAGGTCAATTGTCTTAAATACCATTGCGTTTTTATTAGGTATAAAGATGTGATTATCATCACCACCAATCTCACAGATTACTCCACCCTTACATTCCTCCTCACCGTGTGCTAATCTATCAAAGCTACCTTGTGCAATAATCCTGTCAAACTGAGAATATGTATGCACATGTCCAATAGAGATAAAGTGTCTTACTAACTGTAAATACTCTGTCTCATTATGCTTTATTCTGTCGTCTAGAAACTCTGGTAATTGATAACTGAATTGACCATGCATTATGGCTATGTCCACTGTAGCTAAATCACTATCCTTTAGTAGTTGTTTTACCTGGGTTAATGTATCGTTGGTATCTTTCTCCCATTCATCAGGCACATATAAGACAGATAGTTTATCCATAATTTCTATTGACAGACTAGGTATGTATTTTGCATCTAGTCCCTTAATGTCATTTTTCCTAATGTCTTTTATTATGTTTAGCATGTTTGATTGTTTTCTATCGTGACTAGGAGTGCCTTCTAATATTCTTAGTTTTATATTCCTTTGTCTACAATAGTCCATTAACATGTTTATACATAGATAGAATTCCATACTGTCATCACTAGGTACCTCTAGTAGGGTGTCAGTAAAGTCCCCTGCTATAAATAGAGCATATAGATCCTTTGCATATGTGGTATCTAGGTCGTTTAACCAAGTACGTAGGTTACTGACAATTCTATCACTTGGGTTTTTTCTATGTCCTAGATGTATGTCGGATAATACAATATAGTTTATAGACATAAATTTATATCTCTATGTCTAGACCATCTGTCTTATCTGATTGTCCACTATCTGTATTCACAGGTGATACTATTCCAAAATATGCATAGAAGGTATTCCATTTATTTATTTCACTACCACTGAGTACACTCTCCCCCTCATCTACGACACTACCCACACCATCGACTATAACATCGTCACCTAGCGTCGATAGTCTACTATTGAGTAACGTCGCTTTAGTAACAATAGACTTTATTCCTGGTGTGCCGTTTTCTATAGAATCCCTACCTTTAAACGATAAATAGTCTGTGCCCAAGCCAGTGCGCCTTGCAGGTACAGTGACCACTACTACACCATCATCATCTAGTAGGTTTACATCACGTGTGAGCTCTGCTGTGATAGAGTACCACTTATCACTTAGTTCCCTATACTCGTCTGCCATTTTTTCTGTAACACCACCGCTATTCTTTATTAGCTCTTTAAAGTAGGGCAGGAATGTATCTTTAAACAACTCTAGTGGTAATTCTGCTGCTGCATTTGAGTCAGCCTCTAATATAGTCCAAATGTTATTAGTGGCTTCTTGCATTTTACCATTCTTGAGTCTGGTTACGTAGTCATTTATAATGTTGTCATTGTCATCACTGGGTTCCATTACTTATCTCCGTTGTTACTAATATTAATTACCCTACCCGC
>JARBEP010488348.1:0-10024 GCA_030265255.1 Tritonia festiva
TGTAAAGCGCCTCTGAGCATCACTGATGGATACCGGCGCTATATAAATAATTGTTTATTATCATTATTATTATTATTGTTCTTAACCGACACACAAATCTATATTCTTTATAAGGTTATTATCTAAGTTTTTGAGAAACAGAAATCTATATGTGTTTGCCTAAAGACTTCAAGATTATGATTGTATGGTTTTTGTTTCAATATCTTTTAAAGTAAAACAAACAAAAGTAATACATACAATTGAGTTTTGGGCAGATGACTGACTATGACATTGCCAGTCAAACGTAGCCGTGGATCCTTTTCCCTGGCTCTCTCAAAAATGTGAATACCGTTGACAACAAGACCTAAGAGTGAAAACAAATTGTTTCAATGTGATAGGGAGAAAATTATAGAAATATTACAGGTGAATTAATCATTCAGTAACTGATAACTCATGATAATCATCATCATCATCATCATCACCATCACCATCAACACCATCATCATCATCATCATCATTATCAACATAATCAGATGATCAAACTGAAATGATTGCTATCATCTTTCCGTTGTGTAATAACATATTCCAGCATGTTAACTGAAAATAAATACAAATATATAAACAACAAGCAATGTATATCACATAATACATTCAAAGAAGCTATCTATCATAATATGATACATTCAGTATTGATTTTACTTACCAGACATTGAACCTTCAAAATTGTCCAAGATGCTGCCATCATCTGCAGTCGTGCCTCCAATGCTTATATATGCTTGGTTGTTAAAGGTGTGTGCTTGTTTGCCTTTAAGGGAAAAAAAACGGAGAAAAATTCACAATATCTCATGAATGTATCAATACAATTTGATTTTTTAAAGGATTTTTTAAATTTTGGATATAATGATCATCTGAAAAAATATCATAAGAAACCTCTGGAAAGTTTCTAAGGTTTGGTAACTATAGTCACGTCAATGACATCTAATGCTAATAAAGTCTTTAAAAACAGAACTATCAGCAGTGTTTTTAATTTTTGGGGTTTTGAGTAGATTTTATTCTGCATAATCTACTTTCCATATTTATTACAGCTTTATTTATTGTAATTGAGTGCTCAAAACAACCATTTAGGACATCTTTGGCGTAATCAACATGTTTCAGTGCTTTATTTGTAATTTAATTCAGTAATCTAGGACTTTGAGATTTTAATTGCGATATGTTACATTGGTTTTCTTTATTCCCTTTTCTTTTTGAACCTAATCTTATCAGATAAAGATACACAAGAAAATTACCATAAGAGTATTATGAATGATAAAGCAAAGGAATACAGTGTGGGATATCCAATAGATAGATTCCATGCTTAACCGAACAAAACAAAACAAAAACACATTTATCTTCCTTAATTATCGTAACAATAAATAAAAGTTTGTATTTTCTTTACAGTCTGAGGTTATTTCATAACTATAGAATTAATTACAACTTCCAACATTTTCTAAATTAGCTTCCATTCGCTTAGAATGCACACAGTCCAATTACACCCATCAAAAGCAAAGCAAACACCGGATGAAGAATCAATTTCTCTAAAATATACCACTCTATAATATTGACACCTTATGCTCCTCCAAGGAGCTCCTTAAGCTCCTCCAGGGAGCTATGAAATAATGGATGAATAATATGGACTACAAAATTTAAAAAAAGGTAAATTATATCAAGATCGTTTTTGTTGGCTATGAAAGGCTTCCAAGTGAAAATATGAATATTTCATATCTTAAAGAAGTACTTTGAGAGGAACAGAAAAGAATGTGAATATGAAATAAAAATGTAACGACTTGGTTATAGATGGTGAAAGGTATATGATTTTATACTACATAAATATTAGAAAAATAAACTGTATTCAGAAAGTAACAGCTGTGGACATTGATGTACCATTCTGAAACATCTTGGAGATTAAAAGCATCATTTTCCACATCCCTCTATTCTAACTGAGTGAAAGTGATAAGTATCATAAGAATGTCTTTAACATCCTTTGGAAAAATGTAATTAATATTGATAAACTGATATGCAGTGTTCAGGAAAGAAAATAAAGTAACATGTGAAGAAGAAAGTATAGAATGATGCTATCACCAGAACCTAAAATACCTTGTTGAAGGATTGACATCATTTCCTCCTCATCAAAGGAAAAGACTTGAGTATGAGAAGAGGCGGCATTAGCATGAGAACATTATGATCATAGAAATAAAAAAATCAAGGAGGGAACAAGGTCTTCAAAGCTTTATCTAAAATCTATCTTGTAAATCAAAACGTTTGGAAATAAGAGTGTGTTGATACTGACTATGGTTCAAACTAGCCCTTAGCTTATCATATGAATTAAAATCTGATTCTCAGAATAGATTTTTTAAAATTTCAGCATCAAAAGGAATATTACAAGTGACCAATATCACCCAAAGGTGAACTTCTTGATTTGCCCACTTTAAACAAATGGATGAAAATCTCGCACCTGAAAAGTGCTGCAATAAAAATATTTCAGATAATGTCTGAGCCTGTTCCATCCTTGCGAAAAAAAACATATTGAAACTCCTGTCCTTCAATTCATGTCTGGGAAACACAGCCTAAAAATGTATGTACTTCCTTCAGAATTATAGATTTCATAAATTTGATAATAGGATGTGAATTTTCTTTAGTATCAAGACTTTAGGTCAAATTGATTATATTTAAAAACCAATTGGTCATAATCGTAAAATATATGTCAGATGAGAAATTATTAATCTAAGAAAATACAAGGCATTTCCCCAAGCACTGAGAGTAAAAAGAGACAGAGAGCTTTTACAATGGAATCATTGAAATATTTTGACAATGTTTTCAACAAAAAAAACCCTATATTTTACAAAGCCAGGAAAAAATACAAACAACTCAACCAAATTTCAGACAGAAGAACATAGTCATTTGCATAAGCAACCTATACTCTTAAATACTCTCCTTTCTATAATGATGATCTAATTGTATCAATTTCTTTTCTAGACTTTTTCCTACAGCCATATTTCCTTGCAGAAATTTGTTTTCCAATTGACCATAATTGTTTACGTATTTTACCAACTCAAATACCAGTTTCAAGCCAGCTTTAAGCATTTTGTGCACAACTTATCTGGAGTGTAATAATGCCTTGTAAGTATTTCTGCTTCCCATTCACAAAGGTCCTAGTTTCATTCTGTTGGACTTATTAATCATATCTACCAAAAATATAGCATTTAAATGAACTAATTTGATACCTCTGAAATCATTACAAAAGATATGTTCGCTGAAAAAAATCGCAAATCACCAATGTGTGTGTATTATCTTAATTCTTTAAAATTCATTAATGACAAACTGTCCACCTTTGATATGACCTTTATGTGTTGAAAAGGGCATTAAACTTCAAACTTTTCTTTTTAGAACACATATTGTGTCAATGAAGACATTGGCAAATTTTTACATCCCTTGTTGATGGACCACCAAAATGTGCCAGGAGTCACCAAGCACATTGAACTAATACCAAAAAAACAATTTTCAAGGCACTATCCTTGAAGACAGAAATGTCTGAAATATTTTTTACACTACCTGGCACTAACTTGTGCTTCAACAGTCACAATCATTATAACATTTGAAGGGTTCCATCACAAAATGCATAATGCGCAAATAGAGTTTCAGACAAAATGCATGATTTTTAACCTGCTAATGAACAAAACCTATAACTTTGGAATGAATTAGTCCACAGAGAGTATATATTTTATACCATAGTTCTTGATAAAGTATTAAATAAAATGACATTTTGCTGACTGTGATTTTGCGCATAATGCCTTTTGTGAAGGAACCCTTCATTTGTAAAAGTTTGCATTCAGGGTAAATTTTAACACAAAGGGTGGTTGCCAAATGCATTTGGATGTAAGAAGCAACATTATTGATGAGTACAAAATACATATCCCTTGAGAGACATATTTACAATAACTCAATAGGTATTCTACATGTACAATGTGGCAATTCTAAACCACGATCCAGGCCAAGCATATAGACTCATTCACACAAGTATGACAGGAGGTGTACAGAAAAAGATCTAAGTTCTAGTATCATTTAAGTTTGCAAGTGATTCAGATTTATCAGTTTTCACAATGACAAATTGTATGGTAAATTTCTGCTTCTTAAAAAATTCAAGACAAAAAAAATAAAAGTAAAATTATACCATCAAATTCTTTTCAACTAAAGATTTTGTCTTTGGTTCTAACAGTACAAAATGCCATAAAAATACAAAGTAGCAATTAATTATATATTTCACATTTCACAAATATTGGTCATCGGTATGCTTCTTTTCCATAGGAATTACAAAATCAAATTATGATTAGTAAAACAAATTCATATGATCAAATTATAAGCTCTCTCCATGGTTTGCATTTGGAAAAGAAATAAAATTATTAAAAAAGATGATCAGTAGGTAAAAAAGATAATTAAAGATGAGAAATAGAAACATCTGTGGTGTTTAAAAAAGTTCTTTGATATTGTCTGTACCTTTGATATTATATATTTTTCTCAAATGATTCTTATACTTGTACGTTTCATATTTGTGTCTTTCCATTTATTCATCTGGCTGTTTGTCTCTTTTTGTACCCCTATCATGCTTTGCATGAATGTGTGTGAGTGTGAGTGTGTGTATGTGTGTTTATGTATGTGTGTGTATGTGTTGTTGTTACAAGCTATACATGCACATAATGTATAAAAAGCCAGTTTGACACATTGATCACCACACAGCATACTATAGATAGCATGTGAAAAATGGGACATTAATACAGAGGGAAAATACAAAGGAGTGTAAAGACTCATGAGGACCACAAGGGGAGTGATACATAAGGAAGAAAAATACGGTCAGTGAGGGAATGTATGTATTAAACACAAGAAAAAGAGAAAGACAGTATTTCAATTCATCTTAGGAGAGGAAATGTGTTCACATTTCAAAGGCCAGAAAGAATTAAGGAGACAATGGCCAAATATTGAAATTTTGACTATTTTAATAGTCAAACACATTTATTTTGACAAGACAGCTTGGGGGGCATTAGGTTAGTTTCTAGTAATTCTATTTTGTCTTTCAAATAAAAACTGAATGCACTCAGGACTTTCATAATTAATTTCTTACTCTAGACATAGTTTAACAATGGTTGTCTTTGCAGTCAAACTTTGATTTGTTGAAATGAACATTATCTAGTTTGACATGTTAACTTGAACTGGTACTTCTTACTGATCACAGGTTACATGCAAACTTACAAAAACCAAAACCAAAATAGATAAAGCAAATGCTAAATGATCTCACCTGTGGGGCGTTTAGTCAGTGGACGGGTAAAGTCTAGCTGTAATGAGGAGTTGGGCCCATCTCTCGTAAATCGAACAATATGATATTTTCCATCATTGAGTTTCTGATAGAAATTCCCCAAAGGGTGGTCCAATGTTCCCATATTGTACGTCACAAACATCTTACCATCAGTCTGAGAAAGACAAAAAGGTGAGCATTTTATTGATTGACAGTTTCAAGGTTACATCAGTGTTAGTTGTATGCCTTTTACAACAAATAAATCCCCTCCAAATCATGTATTTAATTATAATGCTTTCACGCATTATCACGGAGCTCTCCTGTATTCATGTTCGTCTCTCGATGTTTGTTATTGTCGTCCCCGCCAAAAGAATACGCTGGAACTCTCTTCGTTCTTGAGTTTGATTCCACACCAGTGGGCGGTGTTGGATGATACAAGAGCAAGAATGACCTGACTTATGAACTACCTTTTTTGGGGTGGCTAATTAGCTCAGTTGGTTAGAGCGTGGCCTCAGACTCCGGCTAGGCAGTGTTGTCTTACGGGTTGGTGTTCGAATCCCACCGTCGTCTTTTCCACTTTTCTTTCTAAAGGCTATTTTTCTGTGTTTTTCTGGCACTCATAACATTTCCATACCTTCTTTTACAACAAAGCAATGTCATCTCCACTTTTTATGTGCTCAGCACAAAGCCTTGAACACTGACAATGCCAGGGAAAATTCCTTGCCTATCAGAATTCTAACTTAACCACTCAGGTCAAGGCATCCCACTTTATAATACTTAATATTATGCCATTATTTTTCTATATCTATCCCATTCTCATCAACGTTAAGGTAGGCTAACTGGATAAGGGACTTAAGACAAAGTTGAATGATTTTAAGACATTCAGTACACTATGAAATCCTCATGAACATGTGTAATGTTATTCATAATTCTTTTACCAGTTCAAGTTGAATGAAGTCATCATAAGATGTGCTGTCCATTCTTAATAACACTGCATTCTCCTGGAAAGTCCTAAAGCCAAAAGCTAAGCTCTCTGAGTTGGTGGATGGTCTATCATCTTCAGGATAGACGAAGGTCATGAGGCCCCGACCTGGACCAAACTTATAGGAAATATTGTCTGTGGATGGAAAAGGGTTCAGCATACAAAGGATATACTTTCTCCAAACATTTGCAGTGCAAAAGAATGACTAAAAGTCTAATTGCACTGGACATATATTTTTTTAATCATAAAAATAATAGATGTAATACTTAAATTAATGGATGGCCTTAAAGCTCTCAAACTATTTTCATCTAAATAAGACTGCATTGCACTAATATGCCTTTGAATCTATCATTTTGATTTGAATTTATTCCTGAATGAAAGATTCTAAAATCGATATGAGATATCAGAAATATCAAACTTTTAGCTTCCACTTACCATCTTGACACATTGGTCCTGTGTAAGAGGTCATGTCACAGTCACAGCTATAGGATGTCCACTGTTGGACACATCTGCCTTGGTGAGAACAGGAGTCATTGACACATTTCTTCAAAGGACCTGTAGATGAAAATTTCAAATGCCTCATAACTTATCTAACACCAAACTTACACCACCCCCACTGCCAAACGTACACCAATTTACCATGTCCCTAAAAATATAAAAGATAATATTCCCATGACTTCTAGGTTTGGGAACTTTTTAAATCAAAAGTTTTATAATTGAATCAGCCAACTAAAAAAATCGAGATGAATATCTCAAAACCAAAACTAATGGTGGAGTTCCAAACATCAAATTTGACAGGTGAAGGGTTCAAAGTGCCAAACTTACACCAGTCTATCCTATTAGAGATTCCCAACCCCATCTTTAGAGTGAGCTATACTCATACTACATAGGAGTGGTACACAGTGTGACAAAGACATTGAATAAAGAAGACATTTGGTAACCTGAACTTGGACTATCGACCTGTTCTCTCTCTTTCTTGTATTATAAATGCAGTGTCTTTATCACATTCAATTTCCATAACAAAACAGAATGGACAAACACACAGATTAAATGCTGTCTAATTACATGAAAAAACTTACCTTTACATCCATCACCTATTGATTCATGAATAGGACTTGCTTCCCTAAGAACGTTTGGTAGGTACCCATTGAGATCAAGAGATCCTAGGCAGCCCACAAAACCCTGTTTTGACTGAATAAGTTTGGGCAGTGATGGGTACATAGTTTTCCGCACCCCTCCAATAAACAAAGGACCATCCAAATCAAACAAGACATTTTTGTTTCCAGATAAATCATCCTCTGTTGGGGTGTTGGCATCAACTCGCAATAACTGTTTAAATGTGTCAGTTCTAAGAAGACGGATCTGACAAAAAATAAACCATTTCTTTCATATGAATATTTCATTATTTCATATTACATTTCAAGCATTTCAAAGAATAAGATCAGGCTTTCCCTTTCTTAATTAAACAGCTCTCCATTTGCAAACTCCTTAAGCTCACTTTCAAAATGTCCCCATTTTAAGGGTATAAGATAAAGCCAATCACAAAATCTAATTAAGAAACAACTAGCTTTGGTCATTAATGTGAAACACAAAAATGTAGGGGGCATATTTACAGTTCAAAAACAGGGATCTGCTATTTCGTGACAGAAAATCTAAAAGAAAATAGGAATTTTGGAGAAGTCACGGAACTGGGATATATTTACTTTACTAGCAAAGATCAATTTTATCATCCCTCAAACATTCTGCACAACAGTGATCTTTAGTTTTGATCAGCTGTGCCTTCAAAACCAACAATGAGCTGTAAAATCATAATCTATACTATAATATAACATTTTAAAAGAAATTACATCAAATGTAACAACTAAATTTACCTCATGCCACTTGTTGTCATTGATTGGTTTATTGATATTGGCCTTTACTCTTTGACCTCCTTCACCCATATTATAGACATAGTACAGGAAACCTTGATGCAGTTCCAAAGCAAAAAAGTCCCATTCTTCCCCGGCATTGTATAACAAGAGTCCATCTGCCTCTGTGGTTTTCACTTGAAGACTGACAGAAAACTCAGCGTGGACTTGCAGTGTTGCGAGGAGAGCATAGGCATCAACAGATTTAAAGGTCACTGGGTCACGAACAACATATTCATCCGAGCTGAATCTGGCAGTGATCTCTATATGATGATCTGATTCAGACCTAGCCATCTAAATAGAAAATGTATGATTTTTTATGACTGATTTAAATCCACTATGTGCACAAGATAAAACCATAGAGACTTCAAATCTAACTAATGAAGTTTTTATCCAAATGAACACTTAAGCAAGATTTGCAGGGATTTCTAAGATTATCAAATATGATCATAAACAGCTTTACTGACCAATAGAAAAAAATATAGAGGACCATATTTCAAAAAGCCATTACCAACAAATTATCAATAAACATCGCTCAATTCAATTATAAACAAGAACATAAGAAAAGGTCACCAACCTCAAAGAATTGCTTCCCATTGAAAACAAATGCCTGCATGGATCCTACAAAGCCAGACAACTCTTGACCCACATCATTTGATAGATTTCTCTCCCTTTTAGATTTTCTTCTATAACGAGTATGAGACATTCCTGTTATGGAGAAAAAATCATGGGATAAAAACAAGTACGGTATCAGAAGAAGACTTAGGTGTCACAGGAATGACAAAAATTATTTTCTTTCTTTCTCTAATAATCAATAACCGTTTTTGTACTTTTCGGTGTAGGGTGGCAAGATCTGCTCAGTTTTATTCTAGCTGTGGGGTTTACCACCAAGGCAACAGTAAATATTGTCATGGCCAAACTTGGGCAACACCTAAAAATGTGACGCTCTTTGTGCCATTCAAGGTTTGGG
This sequence comes from Tritonia festiva, assembly GCA_030265255.1. NCBI lineage: Eukaryota > Metazoa > Mollusca > Gastropoda > Nudibranchia > Tritoniidae > Tritonia > Tritonia festiva. The sequence continues at coordinate 9,162 of JARBEP010488348.1, forward strand.
CACAGTGAGTTGATCACCTGCTTGCCTTATCTACCTGATCCAGAGATTTTTCCAGCACTGTGTTCAGCAATTCTGGGCATGGAGCTGGCCACGACACTCATTGGGGGTATAATGTGGTTTGGATAACAAAACAAAAATGATTTACGCATCTCAATTTTCAAAAATATGTTTTCATGTCATAAGCCTTTTGAATGGAAGATATCAATGTACATCTTTTTTCTACTGAACAGGCTAAGGAGACTGGGGGAAATATGAATAGCAGAGACATTCTCTACTGATTTACTTCTATACTTTATAAATGTTGTCTCTACTTACCAGTTGCCTCTGACTTCATATTCCCTACATAGATTTGTTTGATTGACAAAGTTGAGCTCATTCCCCCCACTTGATCTAGTTGGACACAAACGAAATCAACGAAAAAAACATTATCATATGGCACTTGCATAACATATCAAACTTCACTGTTGAAATAAAAAATGATTTTGATTCTTTCGTGTTTTCATCTTACTCATATCTTGATGAGAGTTATATGTCATAGAGTCATCTTGCCTAAGTCCCCCCATTTAAGCCTTTCATAGCTCCCCGTCTAGGCTGATTTTAATACAACCAGGTCCTACATGTCAGGAAAACTGTCTATCAAATATAATATAGTATAGGACAAGAAATCATTCAAAAATAGTTTTAATATGAAATTCAAAATCAATGAGGAAACTAATTCATCTATGACAAATGAGAAGTTTGTCTGAAGCTTGAAAAAAATAGATGAGGTGGGCAGGATGACTATATCGACGGTGTTCTTCTCTAACCGTGTAACTGGAAAATCGCGTCAACACTGATTTGTTGTCTAATTAGTTCAAAACCCT
>JARBEP010490567.1:0-10012 GCA_030265255.1 Tritonia festiva
GATCCAGAGAAATCCAGCCTCGTAGTGCTGGCCCTACACTGTAATGGTAAAAGGGAATTGGATAAGAAAGAAAGAATAAAGAACACTTAATGAACGATGTATCTTTGGTAAGCCGTCATCACGATATTTCACAGCACCGTAGCTTATGTGTGAGCTGATGTATCGTTGGTTAAGTAACGAAAAATGCTCTATTTTTAAATCTCTTTATTCTCGGTTGAAATTATAAGGTGTGTCTCCTTCTAACTTCTAATTTAACCTGTTGTTTTTATCTTTTCCAATGTGGTTTGAGCATAATTGTGTCAGTGTGCTTCTATTCTAACAAACTACCGTAAGCATTGAAATAGTACAGGTGTTAAGCTGGTGGTAAGCACACAGATTGATTAAAAGTCCTGGCTACAATTCATCACCAAAAATTGAGACAAGATTTATCTGATAAACCTCGTTGTCATGGCAATGCTTGTACTGTAAACCATCCGTTGGTGGAGATGGGGACAGATATTGCTTTTTGCATGGGTTATGAACTGATGGGATTAATTGTTAATGGAATACCTCTGTGATTTGTGTGTGTGTGTGTGAGTAATGGTGTGTATGTGAAAATGCACATGTGTGTGTGAGTGATAGTGTGTGTGAGTATTATGTACGTATGTCTGTGAGTGATAGTGTGTGTGAGTATTATGTACATTTGTGTGTGAGTGATAGTGTGTGTGAGTATTATGTACACGTGTGTGTGAGTGATAGTGTGTGTGAGTATTATGTACATTTGTGTGTGAGTGATAGTGTGTGTGAGTATTATGTACATGTGTGTGTGTGCGATGTGTGTGTCTCGGGTTTCTCTTTGTTTTCTAATTTCGTGTTGTTTATAGACTGATGTGATTATGTAACCTAGATTCTCCAAAATCACAATAGAGTAAAGGATATTCTTGTTGAAACCAGAAAACGCCCAATTAGCTTTGAGCATGGCACGTCATGATTGTTTCTTTGTAATAGGCAAATTAACTAACATCGTGATCTGGAATGAACTCTGTCTACCCCCATCTTGACCTGGGTAATGTTAGACGTCTATATCGGTTTATATTTTGCATTTGATTAAAAGCGTACCTAGACAGCATGTGATTATATCCCTTTATGATTCTCCTATTTTAAACGCAACCTGTTGTCTGACAACTGTTTCCTAAAATAATATGACCTGACCCAATATATGTGAATTAGATTGTTTACCTTACAAACAGATTTTTCATTAAATGTAGTGTGTTCTTCATTTATCTGGTACAGGGACAAGATTCGTGGTATAGAACGATAGAAGGGATTTTCAATTATATTTTAACCAACTGGATTCTGAAATGTATAAATGAAAGGGTTTTAACGCAATGAAAATGATAGAAGAATTGAAAGAGAGAGAAGCCGTTACACAAATTTATGAAATGTGATAATTATATTTATTATTCATCAGTAATCACAGTGGGTTGATCACCTGCTTGGCTTAATAATACCTTGATCCAGAGAAATCCAGCCTCATGGTGCTGACCCTACACTGTTGTAATGGTAAAAGGGAACTGGATAAGAAAGAAAGAAAGAAAGATTTATCAGCAAACGAGAATTAAAAACTATTTTAAAAATGTAAATACACATTGCAGTTTTCTGTCCAAGACTGTTATATGGAAGCAAATCCTGAACGATAGATAGCAGTAGATAAAAGTAGACTACAGGTTGCAGAAATTATTATTTTAAGAAGAACGATAGGCAAAATGATAAATAGACAAATAAGAAATACCAGAATCAGAGAAGTTAAAACGTACAGTTTAAAGTTAAGAATGGAAAGAAATCAAAACACGGTTTGGACATTTGAACTGGATGTACGATAAAAGAATCCCTAAAAAAGTATTTCACAGTAACCAACAAAGTGAATTTCCAAGAGATAGGCCAAGGAAAATTTGGAATGAGGATATCTCAGATATTGTAGAAAAGAGAGGATGTAAACTAATCTAAGCAAAAAGAAAACAAGACATAGGCCTGACACCGAAAGGTACAAAGATAAACGATTATAAGAAAGAATGAAAGAAAGATAATTGTTATATTGTGTGTTATTGTCATTTTTGGGGGGTCATTTTTTATTGTTATTTTTTTCTAATACATTCTAGATGATGTTGGAAGTTATAGATTCAGATTGTATGATCTGAGATGACTTGGATAAAGATACAAAGATTGATTGTTGATAGAGATAACACAGTGGGGGGTGGTTACTAGGCACGTGTTTGTCTTTGTTGTCTCAGGGTCCAAAGGTGTGACAAACAAAGATGTGAAGTTTGTATATTGTGTGTATCTCTTCTGGGGTCTCTGTGTGTTTATGTGTGTGTGTGTGTGTGTGTGTGGATGTGTGTGTGGATGTGTGTGTGTGTGTGTGGATGTGTGTGTGTGTGTGGGTGTGTGTGTGTGTTGATGTGTGTGTTGTTGTGTGTGTGTGTGTGTGTGGCTGTGTGTGTGTGTGTGTGTGTGTATGTGTGTGTGTGTGTGTGGATGTGTGTGTGTGTGGATGTGTGTGTGGATGTGTGTGCGTGTGGGCATAGGTGTGTGTTATTTGTGTATGTATGTTTATTTGTGCATGTATGTCATAATTGTTTTGGTTTTATTTAAAATGTTCATAAATTTTTACAGATTCCATTTTTAATTTCCATTTTTAATTTTTATTTTTCTAGGAGGGAAGAAGAACTGGTATAGAAATTTTAACCCTGACGGTAACTGATGCAGACCTCCCCGAGAACGGACCCCCTTTTAGCTTTGATATCACCGAGGGCAACGACAATGGAGAATTTCACGTTGACAAAGATGGGAAGCTGACCACAGCCGGCAAACTGTCCAAGAGTGTCCAGGAAAGGTCTGTCAGATTGTCGTCTTCCTCACAAATCAATTAAGCAGTATTTCATGGTGTCTTTAGAGAGCATATTGTTGAAAACCTCTTGAGAGAGAAATAGATTAGTCTCGACAATCCTCAGCACTACAAAAAAATTATCCTGATCTTGATTTGATTTTATATCAACAGAAATGGCCTAAAATTTTGTGTTTTCTTTCCTTTCTTATGTGAGAGGCGTGGGGGCCATGTATAGTCTTGTTTTTTAAAGGGATTGGCCTGTTTTTTTGTCATTTTGAATGTGTCAAATGGTCTATTTTCACTTTTTTAAAATTGAATAATCCTGGGTTTTTTCACAATATTTTTTTTTCTTTTTCTCTATTGCTGTCCTGTTTTTCTGTAGTCTTGTCCTGTTTTTACTTTGGTTATGATGACAGGCCTGTATTCATGCATGCATTTTTGATTTAGTAGAAAGCCAAAAACAGAAAACTATCAGTAGTGGCTGTCTTGAGATAAAAGCGCCATATTCTATAACGTCAAAGTGTTACACCCCCTGACATCCAAAGGTCAACCAGGAAAGGATAATACAAGAAAAAAAGAAAAGTCTTAAACTTTTATCTCTTTACATGCATTGTTTTTGTTTGTAATTTTTATTGTTGCCAGTGGTCAATGAATTCATAGAATGTTGTTTTTCCCTTCCCACCAGATATGACCTGACCGTTCGTGTCTATGATAACGGCAAGCCTTCTCTGTTCACTCAGAAACACATACTAGTAGAAGTGGTTGATGATAGTCTTTATGCACCTGAAGTTCGAGATCTGTCCATCTCAATTCGCGCATGCATGGATGGCTTCCCTGGAGGTGTTATTGGAACAGTCGAAGCCAGGGATAGAGACCCTTACGATAAAATGACCTTCAGCATCGTGTCTCCAAATAGCCATCTGTTCGATATTCATCGTGACGACGGTCGTCTCATTGCTTTGACCGGATTGGATCCGAGCAACTATGTTATCAATATCAGCGTTTCCGATGGAAAGTTTACCAGCTACGGTAAAGTAAACGTGGATGTGGTTTGTACGTCCAAGGAGATGTTGGAGAACTCGATCACTGTGCAGTTTGAGAATATGATTGAAGAACAGTTTTATGCAAGAGTTGAAGATTTCCAGTACGTTATCAAGCAGGAGTTAGAAGTACGAAGCACAGACGTAGAAATTATCAATGTTCAACCTTCAACTGCGAGCTTGGAAAGAGTTCGGAGAGATGTTTCATTTGCAGGAGGTAGATATCGAAGGGATGCAACGAGCAACCTGGATGTTTTATTTGCCGTCAGGAAATCTGTCCACAGATTCTTAAACAAAAGATCGTTGAAAAGGAAAGTGGAGAGGATCCGCGGGCGAATTGAAAGTGTTATGGGTGTGAGAGTAGCAGGAATTTTCACGGACAATTGTGAGAAGTCTTCCTGTGACGTGGGGACATGTGTGGGGAAAGTCAAGTTTGACGAGAGTACACTGGTGCCTGTCTCGGTGAATGGAGCGAGTTTTGTGTCCGCAAAACACTACTACGTCCAGCAGTGTGTCTGTTTACAAGGTCTTTGCCAGGAACAAATTTGTGGGGAGAAGACGTGCAGTGCCAATGAGGTGTGTCAGAAGAACGCGTTTGGAGACTACACGTGTCAGTGCCCTGAAGGACGTACCGGTGACGACTGTGCTACAGTTGTTCCATTGTGTAGTGGAAGCAGTTGTCCTATAGGTAATGTTGCCTAGGATTGCCTCTAGTTGTAGAAGTAATATCATAGATTGAGAGGATTATTTGAAAAAAGCGTTTGAAATAGATATCAGATATTTTACTTGCTTTATGACTTATCATGTAAGTTACAGGGTTCTTGAAAGCTCTTTTAATATTAATTACAAATCAATATTTCTACATTGATTGATTTTGTCACTATTCATGTTACTTGACACTGAAAGGTACTGAAAAAGGTGTAAAATTAACAATGTAAAAATTTGTAACCTTTTAGATTTACATGAATTGATGAAAGAAAGAAAAAATGATGATAAAATGAGATGTAATCACTATGTTGAAAGCATGATTAACCATTAATTATCTTCAACCCTCTGTCTGTGTTTGAGGGGTATAAATTAGTTTGAATGCTTGCTTGTGAGTTTGTACGGGCTGTCATATTTGACAGGGAAAACAACGTAAATGTCAATCACATTTAGTTATATCACTTTGTCGTAACGTTTACAGAGAGACCAATGACGTATGCCGGAAAGAGTTATTCAAAATGGAAACTTCAGTTTTCAACCAAGAAGAGATTTTCACTTCGCTTCCGCATTCGTACGAGACAGACCAGAGCTGTTTTGATGTACGCCAAAGGAAGAGTGGACTACAGCATCCTAAAGGTAAGTAGACTTTTTTTGTGCCTTGTTGCTTAATTTCACCATTTTTGATTTCATTCAGGTGTTTTACAGAGCAGTCCCTACCATCATTTTGTGTAAAGTAGTAATAATGTTCACAGTGGGCTGATCACCTGCTTGGCCTAAATCTTGATCCAGAGTAAATCTACACTGTAATGGTAACAGGGAGCTGGATAAGAAAGAAGAAAGAAAGTTAAAAACGTTCATTTTGTTTTTTGTATGATGTGGATAGAGTTATGGCATGAGTGATACAAAGAAAGAAACGATATCGAAGACTGAAAACAAAAAATTATTCATGATAAACTTGATACTGACGGTAAACAACGAAATACAAGGAAAGATAACTCAAAATGGAATGTAAAACAAGGAAAGATAATTCAAAACTGAAGATAAAACAAGCAAAGATCACTCAAAACTGTAAAACAAGGAAAGATAAGGACAGAAAGAAAGTAGAATGGTGCAGATTTTATTTTTTATTTGTAATGATATATTGTCTTTGTTTGGTTCCTTCCTCAGATTGAATACGGTAGTTTAGTGTACAAGTTTGACTGCGGCAGTGGGGAAGGGGTGGTGAGAATTCCTGTCGACCTGAGCGACGGACAGTGGCACACCATCGAGTTGGATAGAAACGGCAGAGAGGCAGAGTTGTCTTTGGACTCGGCTTACACAGCCCTGGGCGTGTCCCCCGGCGTTCATGCCATACTCAATGTGGACACGGAGGAGATATTCTTTGGGGCCGAGGTGGACATTTTCCCTAATGGTTACAGGGAAATCAGTAAAGGATTTGAGGTATTGTTTTGTTGTAATTGATTTTTTGGGGGGGGAAGGAGTAGCCTGTCTTATTAACAGTATACTAGTAAGCAAGGTTGGAAAATGTTAAAGTGCCAGAAAAACACCGAAAAATAGCCATCGAAGAAAAGTGGAATGTCGACATTGGTTTATCGAACCCACACTGCGGCGTACGTCAACACCGCCTAGCCAGAGACAGGGCCACGCTCTAACCAACTGAGCTAATTAGCTAACAATTTCTGATTAAAAGCATTGTCAAATTAAAATCACAATTTTTCTTTAATTATTAAAAGAAAAACAAACAACTATTTTAAATATTGTTATTTCTTGATTGCCCAACTTTTGTTTCCCAGTCATCTGGAGAATTGGAAATTGTTAATATCATGGTACCTGTTCTGCCCAAGAATTCCAGGGATCCCTTTAAAAACCCTCAAATTTGATAGAATACTAAAAAGCCCTGGAATTTGTATTTGAGCCCTGGAAATGCCCTTGAGTTTTGTCCAGCTATCTAAATAGTTGGAAAAAACTTGCTGATGCAAGTAGTTTACTGACCCGAAAACGTACATTTTCTGGGTAAAATAGTTGATTTTGTAGCTCTGGAATTTAAGAATTCTGCCCGAGAAAATTCCTGGAATAGTTTAGAAAGGGGAACAGGAACCCTGTAATAGTTGCTCACAAATCATGGACAATTAATTAATTTTGTTCTTAAGTTTTTTTAACATTCATTTTTCTTTCTCTCTGCACCCAACCCTTAAGGATGCCTTATATTTCTTTTTATCTGTTGCAAGCGTTTGAATTATAACATAATTATAATTGTTTTGATTTTGAATGTCCTCTTTCTGCTGTCACGGTTTCAGGGATGCATGGAAGATATCCGTGTGTTCAACATTCCCCTTCCCTTCAGTGGCAGCAACGCCGTGGCTCACGCTGTGGAATTCGAAATGGTCGAGTTTCATTGTCAGGACTACCCAGCCAAATTTTCTCCCGGGGGAGGTAAATATATTTTGATTGATGACGTCTCATAATGGTTATTAACCCTTTGCTAGCAAGATTTGGTTTAAACCAACCCAAGGTATCCGTCAGTTTATATTCTGATATTTACATGGAACTATTCACATCTTAGTGGCCACATTTTTAGGTGTTGCCCAAGTTTTGTCCATAACAATATTTACTATTTCCTTGATGGACAACCCCTCAGCTATAAGAAAACTGTGTAGATCTTGCCTCATAAGGCGAATGATTGTTCCATGATAGGAAAAACTCCCACATAGACAGCAAAATTACTATGAAACATGAGTAAACGTGAACACACCCATACACACACATCTTGACAAAAACACATCAAATATTATTTATTTATCTAAAAACATTTAGATAACATTCATCCTTATCCTTTGATCATCAGTTTATCTGATTATTGATTTTCTTTTATAAGTTCTTACGAAATTACTCAGCATATTAAAACTGTTGTGTTTTGTATAGATGCTTGCAGTAGCAATCCTTGTCTGAATGGAGGTCAATGCAAGTTCTCAGGCCTCAACTCCTACTTCTGTGTGTGTGCCAATCAGTACACGGGCCCCAAGTGTGAATTGAACCAGTTGCCATGTAGTAAAAATCCCTGCAGACAAGGAGGTAAGAAACCACGGTCACAATAGGGATGTCACCATTTAAAAATAATTTTACAAAAATATAATACAGTAAATTAGAGACTTTAACCCTAGAACAACGAGTGTGGTATTAACCTTGTGATATCAAGCGAGATGCATAATTAAGGGAAGGGGCTGGAGAATTATTATTATCAAAATGACACGTATAATAAATGAGTCCACTGAAGTCGGGTTTCCTTTCTTCTTTCTTATCCAATTCCCTTTTACCATTACAGTGTAGGGCCAGCACTATGAGGCTGGATTTCTCTGGATCAAGACATTAAACCAAGCAGGTGATCAACCCACTGTGAGAGTCGGGTTTCTAAGCAGATAAAAATAGAAGAAGAGGATTGAATAGGTATAAATCAGAAAATATCCCTTCCTTGGACTTAGCGCTCCCCATTGTTGTTTGGTACTGCTCCCTATTGTTATTGTTGTAAGGTTCTGTGCTGCAATGATTTAACGTTCTATATTTAAATCATATACAATTGATCAAAACAAAACCCACAACCCTCAACATGGAAATCTGACAGCTTGTAACTTGTGACAATTATTAGCATCTCACGCAACTGACATTTTCTGTTTCCCTTCGTCCCCAGGGTCATGTGACATAGATCGTGAGGTGCCCAATAGTTATGTTTGTGATTGCAAAGAAAACATTATTGGAGTGCGGTGTTCCTATGGTCAGTTTTGCCGACCCAATCCATGTAAACACGGTGGGACATGTGTGGAAGGTCCAACGGCCGCACTGTGTGATTGTCCATCTGGTTTTGAAGGTAAGTTTGTCATCCAAACCACATTATACCCACAAGGAGTGTCGTGGCCAGCTCCATGTCCAGCATTGCTGAGCACAGAGTGCTGGAAAAACTCTGGATCAGGTAGATAAGGCAAGCAGGTGGTCAGCCCACTGTGCCTCGAACCTTGAATGGCACAAAGAGTGTTACATTTTTTTTAGGTGTTGCCCAAGTTTTGGCCATACCAATATTTAATGTTGCTTTGGTGGTAAACCCCTCAGCTATAAGAAAACTGAGCAGATCTTGCCACATAAGGTAGGAATTGTACATAATATAAAAACAGTTTGATATTTCTGAACATGATAACATTGACCTGTGTCAAATCTTGTCGCTACATTCACTACAATAGGATAGATTGTACGATTTTTCTGAAGAATTCTTTCAACGAGCCTTAAGTTGTATGTGAAAATCAGTATATTATTTTATTTGGCACCAAAATTTAAAAAAAATTAAAGTGAAAAACCCACAACAATTTTTTTTTGTTCGTTGTGCAAGTCTAAATATATTTGAACACAACGGTTTGACATGTGTTTATGAGTAGCTAACTGTCTTTGTCAGTGAAGGCTGATCATAGATTAATTTTGAAACTAGTAGTAAACAGATGAGTAATTATGTGTCAAATCAACCGCTATTTTGTCATATGTTCTAACTCAGGTCTTAACTGTGACAAGACATCGAACTTGTGTGACTCTGGCCCATGTAAAAATGGAGGACTGTGCCAAAACATGCTGGGTGGGTCCTATTTCTGTAACTGTACCGCCGACTTCAATGGGAAGGACTGTGAATACGAACACGTCAGACACTCACCTGGAGCTATTACCAAGTCCTCTTCAGGGATGTTATACGGTGTAATTGGTAAGTCACCATAAAAGAAAAACATTCACAGTTATCTGCCCCTTTTAGCGCTTGTAGATCATTTCAGAGACCAATAGGACTTGAACTTACACAGATGGAAAAAAGTATTTAAAGTTTTTGAACCAGCTGGGATTTGACAAGTGAAGTCTTGTTCCAAGGGCAAGTGCATGACCGCTGCCCCCAGAGTCTATAATAGAACATAGTGAGACTGTACATTTTTCGGAGTAATAGTTGTTGAGGTGTCACAACAGCGATTTCTTCTATTGGATTTTTCTAAACACTTTTGTTTGCTTGTTGCACCCAGTGCTCATAAAAGTTTATGGACTTTTGGGCCGATCACCTGTTTCTGAACTTTGATTTATCCAGTCCATAGCATTTCCAGCTGTTTGCTCAATTGATAAGGTATACTGTAGACCATCTATACCAACCCTGATTTTGGGTGGTATCTGGGTACTTACCAACAGTGTAAAATAATGATGATAATAATAATGATAACATTTATTTCTAGAGCGCCTTATTCCATACTTAATAGCTCAAGACGCATATCACAGAATTGTTTTAGACAAACGTCAGATTGTTATTATTTCACCGGTCTCTGTGATATTTGATTAGAAAATATAATTCATAGTTTAGTAGTAATTTGCTAAAAATGATGTAAATAGTATT
>JARBEP010499447.1:0-16149 GCA_030265255.1 Tritonia festiva
GTGTTATGCGCCTTGAGCTGTTAACTATGGAATAAGGCGCTCTAGAAATAAACTTTATTATTATTATTATTATTAATTGACTAAATGAAATTCCCGGAAGTTGGTGAGTAATCATCATCAATAGAATAAGGAGAGCATGTGAAAGTCAGCTTGGTGGTGGCCTCAACGCTGGGAACCAAATATATTGTCTGCTAGTTACATCACAAGCCCGACTATTTGCAGGTGATTGTTTACTATACAGAGAATCCATAACTTGACAACGTATAGCTGTGTGAAGAAACAAGTGTGAGGTTCTGCGTGTTACCAACAAGCCCTTGCCACTAATCACCGACTATAACAAACATGGAACAACCCTCACTTTTGTGAAATCAGCTAAATATATCTTGACTCACCTTTAGCACCAACATATCATGAAACGACCACATCACACTGGTTTCTAAAAAGGCGAACAGCAATGCTTTTCTGTACCGAAACATCAGTTCGTGCCCCATCTGATATTACAGTAAAGTGCTACACAACTTTGGTTCGACCATAATGGAGTACGCCTGTGTGATTTGGGAGCCAGTAACACGGAAAAACATCCCCACACTCGAAATTGTACAAAGAAAAGCGGTGCAATTTGTAGTAGGGGATTATAGAACCACAGCAGTGTAAACAAAGTGATAGAAAACCCACAGTGGCCAAAGTTGGAAGAAAGTAGGAGGAGGTCCTGGGTTCGAATCTAGGCGGCGAGGTGGGATATTTTTACTTTGGACTTTCTCTGAGATTTTATGGCTCCGACCCTGTGTATTAAGTCATATCGGAGATGGATTAAAAACCGGAGCTCCTGCCTTTGATATTGCAAAATATAATAAGTTTCCAAGAGCCCAAAACTAATAACTAACTGTAAACATTACAGTAACTTGTAAACATGGGCCTTAACTGGCTCAAAAATAACGAGAGCGACGCCAAATGAACCAGCTTTCATTACATCTGATTCATCTCAACGTAGAATAGATTTATCTTAATCAGGTAAAATTGCCACACCCAAGTGATTGGCTATTCAAAGAGTCATTACCAACCGTTGAAGCTTGATGTGCCCAACTCCAATAGTTTCTATGAAAAGAGATACAGGGCGTGTACGTGTTGCGTAGGCAAATAGACTAAATGAATAGATCTTTTACACACCGAAAATCGTTACATTATAACAGCCCAGCAAATCACTTTACTACCAATTTGATATATTTTAGAAATGCTAACACCTGCCCAGAGTGGTAGAACCTCCCAGTTTGTATCAATTGCTGAATGGGGTACCCCCAAGGGCTACAGTTATTTGTTTATTGACCTTGATTATGATTTATACTGCCCAGTGCATTGCTCATAGTGTCAATCAATAAAGAGTTTAGGACACAGTGGGCTGATCACCTGCTTGTCTGGAATTCTTTGGTCCAGAGGATTTCCAACCCTGTGTTCAGCCATGTTTGGTGGTCGAGGTACCTGCATTTATATCGGGTATGTTGTGTGCCTTTTGTGGTTGAACATAGGGTTGGACCCAAAACCACTCTGTGGTATTTATGAGGTTCGATCAAACAAGCAAATAAGAGATGCTAACATTATCCCCGGGGTGGTATCCTCTTCCAATTCTTACTATAGGTAAAAGGCGACAACATGGGCAACATGAATTTCGTTTATTGGCCTTTTAAAATGAACACTGTTCAATGTATTGCTTATCGTGTCAATATAGATAATGTGCACAGTAGGCTGATCATCTGCTTGTCTGAAATCAAAATCACAAGTTGACAAAATCTGCTTTTTCTTTTATATTAAAGTAACCCTAATCACAACCGATTTGCCCATTGCCAATTAGCCTATGTTCTAAAATGAGCATGCCAAAAGTCAAAATGCCACCATAATGGATTACATTCCAATCCAAAATCTCAAAGTCTAGTAAAGATCGATTGACTTCTCTTGGAATAACTCTGCTCCACGAACCACCAACGACAAACGCTGTAACCATGATCGCCCATTGTTGAAAAAAAAGTAAACAAACCCAAACAAAACGCGATTAAATGACTTTTTTTTAAAAACACATATCACCACACGCGTGTGCTTTATGTGTCGTTCCCCTGAGAACCGTCCCGTCAATCCGCTTAACTACCACGTAATTATTCCACATGATCTATTCCGGGAAACAGTTACCCGGTGCAGATTTCCTTGTCACGGAAAATTTCAAAAGACAGAAACATGCTTCATTTATTTAACAAACACAAAGACACAAATAAACAATAGAATAGATTTTTCAAACTAAACAAAATGATTTTTTGCAAGTAAACGATGGGTCTGTGAGCGTAGTTTCCAGTGTATGTATAAACTTGTTCAATAGTTTGACTCTCGACATGATACGACTTAGTCAAAATGATATGTTATCAATGCTCTACGGTGTCATGCATGGGTGCAAAAAGAATGCTAGACATTTGTATGGTAAGAGTTAAAACCTCTGAACTATATCTTTTTATAAGGGTCAATGTCATTTCCATGTCTGATGAAAATATATTGATGGATTGATAACAATATGATTTTATACAGCAACCTATGCCTATGTTCTATATTCCAAAGTCATCTTGTACCAAACCTATCTCTTGATATCGTCCAAGACGATCTCTGCAAACGATGATATGAGCAAACTCCCGCTAAACGCTAAATCGTGATATGTCGATTTTAATTTTCCTGTGTTTAGATAAAGTCACAAGTAAATAGTAAACGATAAGATCGATAAGAAAGAAAAATATCATACAAAATAACTAATGGGCTAATGCTCAGCTTCTTTGAAAGTTAAATCTAGGGGACGGCATTTTGCTCTTTATCGTCATTACGGAATACTATTTTCTTTCATTGTCGCTGGTAAACCTAACTATCATAGAACAGTAAACGGTTATTGAACAGTATGACCAATATGAGTTGGTCTCTCAACTTGATGATACGTGTCCAATTCATATTATTGATATAAACGCCAAACGAATCAAGAATGGTAGGAGCTGTCCTGTCAACCACTTTTATACGTGGAAACTTTCTCCACTTTGTCCTACGCTTGATTGCCCAAGATCTGCGTTCGCTGCGGCTCCGCCCGGGTCGCACATCGGCTTTAGACGCTCATCCCCGGGGTTGGACGATCGATTTTCACGTCAGAGTCGTTGCAAGCCTCCACCGGGGTCAACCCCGGCTTCGTCCAGCCCAGGCGTAGTTCACAACGTTACGGTCAGGCGCGCGCGCTCTCGCTCTTCCCCGCCATCGGAGCGGATTGGGCTACCAGTGAACCTAGGTCGACAGAGCGACTTTATCCCCGTTCTCACTCCTCATTAGTCTTAGGTGGAGTTTACCACAGGCTTTGGGCTGCATTCACAAGCGACCACAGCTATGTTGTTGCCTGACTCTTAGACGGATGTTGCTCCATAAGAACCCGAGGCCGCCATGTGCTTTCTCGGCGTTTCATAAAACGTTATGTACAAGCCACGGGCAGTCCGTTCATCCGTCAGTGGCTGTGGCCGTTTGCCCTGTCTATGACCGTAGCTGGTGGATTCGGTCTCATTGGATACCCTGGTCCAGAGACGCCACGGAGATCCAGATCCGTTGGAAGAGTTTTCGAACCAATGTAAAGTCATTTGCTGTCATTCAACCAACCTTAGCTAGAACATACCTAAATTGTGACTAACGACTGGTGCTGTGCACGCGTTTATATGAGAAGCAGAAAGGGATGAGGGGTTGGAATTTGGAATAAGAAATGCTATACCATAAATAGGGCATCCTTCTGACTACTGTGAAAAGGCGGAAACTTAAATGGCACAGGAATGTCAAAAACAATCCTACATGCAGGGCACTGGCCCAAGGAAGTAGCATGAGAGGCAGACAAAGGAAGGGAAGAGAGGACAACGTTAGGGAATGGACAGTCATGAGGCTCATCGACATACTAAGAGGTTAACAGATCTGTTAGGGTGCCCCCACGGTCGTCCAGACTACATGACAAAATGCCACTAATACTTTTGCTAATCAACTACTACCGAGGGAAGAAAGTGAGAGGATGAACAATCATATGCGTAAAACCGAAGAAAGAGAAAATTTGGGCAGATAGAGGGCGTTGCGGGTAGGGTCTCCCGTTTTTTAAATTGTTGTATATGATCCAATGTTCCGTAGGACCATACTATGGCCTTAAATTTGCCAATGGTCTTTACCAACAGCAATCTAACACACACACACAACAACAACAACAACAACAACAACAGAAAGAGAGAGAGAGAGAGAGAGAGAGAGAGAGAGAGAGAGAGAGAGAGATACAATATTAATATAGTGGGGTCAGCGACCTTGGTGAGCACACAGTCAACAAGTGGTTTCACTATCGCGGATGCTGCGGTAGTGAGTTCTTTAACACATCATGGTTCATGGTTTCTAGACCACTCTTCGTCGCAATTTACTTCCCCAGATATCAACTGGGTTCTAAATATATAGTCTGTAGTTTACATAATGGTCTTTTGCCGGTGTCTGTCATACATCTGTCATATATTGAAAACGTGTGGTTTTAAACACATTTGAGAGGCAGTCCTGACACCTGGTGCGCGCAGTTTAATCCAGTTAAAAATGTAAGATTTGTGTCGCTTCACAATACCCACGGGCGTATCGTTTATTGGATCAATAAGATAGACACTCATTTGTAGAAAAATCGCCCTAGAATACAGGCGTATGATACGCCCAATAGCGATTTGTTCAAAAGGCGTAACATTTGATACGCCTGTATTTTAGGACGAAATATTTTAACTCCGTGTTACGCCAAAAGTTTAAATCTCAAATATGAGCATGAGTTTAACTCATTTAGATTTAAACTCTAGTCACAATATAACCTGGTTCAAGACCATTCTGTAATTCCACGGTAGAACAATATTATGTATGGCATCAAAGAAGCACGTTTCAGACTCGTGCCCAAACGGAAATACGAAATCAACCAACTCGAAAGAAAACACCAATCAATCATTTTCAAACTCCGTACCCAACATGCCCCATTGAAAAAAAACAACCTGCATCGAATATTGCATAAATGAGAGAACCTAGCTGCAGATATTGTACCCATTCAACATAATCCGTAGAACAGTTGATCTTCCAGTACTCCACCCACAAGAACACAAGAGTCCAACTTACTCCGTTCCTTACAAAGGATTCCATTGGAATCATCAGGGTCAGAGCCATAAAACTCGGGAAAGTTCCGGGGGGAAATCCCCAAAGTCACCGCATGGATTCGAACCCCGTTGACCGCGACCGTCTTATTAACAATAACAACCCAGTGCGCTCCTTCATTGCGTCAACAGAAGTCCAATCGGAGCCCCAGAATGGAGAACGGAAAAACATATAATAGCAAGATGCTCACAGGTAAACCTCTTAAACACAATTGCATTTGATTGACAGGTGTATTCTATTGACTTAGGCTATAGGAAACCGTTAACATTGTCGAAAGCATACTAATTGATATTCTGATAACTGGAATGGTGGTGAATTTTGACTTCAAGCGAAATTTAACGGGGCAAATGGGTGAATAAATGTAAATGTTAATAATAATAATACCAAAAGATTGTAGTTGTTATAATGTACAATAAATTGATTACAAAACAAAACAAAAAACAAAACAAAACAAAACAAAAAACATAAGACATGAGTGGGATGGATGAATTACAAAATGTAGGCTTAAATATGTTGTATGCCCTGCAGCCCCATCCCCACCCCCACTCCTGGTGCGGAATGTTTTCTCTGGATCTTTCAGAGTTTCCATGGCTCTGCCCTGGAGATTCAAGTGGAATCTTCTCAACTTTTATTGACCCTCCTTTGATATAACCGTATGTGTTAAAAAGGGCGCTAAACTTCAAACTTTAGAACCCCTTTGGTCCCCCCCCCCTCCCAAATGTAGAATGTGCATTCACTAACTCAAACGGCACAGCCTAGATATGTATTTGATTATCAGATAACTATCGGTCACGTTGAAATGGAATTCGATGCCAACAATGATTGTCAGGAATTCTTTTTTTATGATAAACGTGAGCAGACACAAACATTAAAAGATAAAGATGCATGTTTTGCGTCAGCAGTTTTGGAAGAATTCGAGTTCTATATCTATATAATATGTTGTTTTTTTCCAATTGTTTGTAATTATACTACTTCTAAAACATAGAGAGCATCTAAACATTCCATGTTGTGTTCTTCATATCGAACAGAAGTAGCTATGTGAAATCAATGTGTAAAATTTTACATCATGCCATTATCTTCAATCAAACTTCAATTATGTTGAATCCAAACATGTTGGTTCAATTGTCAATTTTCTACAGAAATCACTTTTATTTAATGTTTTTAAGCATGTAACTTTGCAATAATTGCAATAATAGTTCTATCACGGTGCACGAGCTCAAACCAAGAGGGAAACGATCATGTTCAATTCAGCATTCTTGAAAATCTACGAAAGACTATCGGGTTTTGTCAGCGCTTGATCGATTCATACAAACTTCTATTTCAGCAACTCTGAGAAGATCAAGAGAAGATCAAGAACGCTTTACGCTTTTGAATGAAAAAGAACAATGGAGAGTAACTTTTAGAAGTTGACCCCTCTATTGTTTTCGGGGGTTTTTTATCGCCAGGCTTTTAGGGGGTGTAATGTAATGTATCTGTACGCGTTTCAACATGTAAATTATGTTTCTGCTTATTTGCGTTTGCGCGTGTGTGAATGTATGTGTGTACTTTTGTGTGTGAGCTATAATGAAAAAAGATGAGTTAGGCATGTGTGCAACGTCTACTCATGTACGAATATGACAATGCTTTGAGTGTTGCGATTGAAATGTCCACTATATTATCACTATGCGTGAGTGGTGCCTATTCTTTGTTTGTTTGATCGAACCCCGTTTATACCACAGGGCAGTGATGGGACCAGACCTATATTCAGTCTTGAAAGGCACACAAGATAACTGCCATAAACCGACCACCAAACACGACTGAACACAGAGCCGGAAATGCTATGAATTCAAGAATTTCAGGCAAGCAGGTGATCATCCCACTGCGTCCTTAACTGTTTTACTGGCACCATGAGCAATACAGTTTTAATTAATCAAAGACAGACCAATAAACAAATTACTGTAGCTCTTGTGGCTACCCTCTCAGCTATTGATACAAACTGGGAGGTTCTACCACTCTGGCCATGTCTATCACTCGGGGCATGTCGTTTTCTATCTGACGCAATAAATACGCAAAATGTCCTGATTGGAAAACAAATACTCTATTATTATCATCATCATTATTATTGTTTCCCCTCCCCAACACCTTGTTGACTGCAACGATTTGTTTTGTACATCGTAATATCATTGAACACGGATCATCTCGTGAGACAGGAATGTTATATCTGTATCTGCATGTGAGAGCTCGAAAGGGGTAGAATGTAATAGAAAAATGATATGTGACTTTTTTCGTTTCATCTGCACATATCAATCTGTAAAACAATCCTTATATAATTCCAATTTTTAAAAATGTTAAATGCCAGCCGTTAGGCAGACCAATTAGATTCTAATTGAAATGATTTCGGGGATGGTAGAGATGATAAGGAACACTTCTGCTAATGCAAAACAAACAGTTGTTATTGTACAGACTGTCGAAAGGTTATCAATGTAGAGCGCAATGAAAGAAATGCAGAAACAAAGATAACATTCGAATAAACAACTGATTATTACTGTTGATATGGCAAATATATTGGTAAGTAATGTGTAAAAGGGGGGGGGGTGCCGTAGCGCAGTGGCAAGGCGTAAGTTTTGTGCGCAAAGTATCCTGGGTTCGAATCCTGGCGCCGGCGAGGAGAATGTTTTCTATGGACTCACGTCAAAGGAAAGAAAAGTGCCAAAACAATCCTTGTAAGATATGTTCACTTCATACTCACCACAATTAAAATCCCGTTTTGCGTTGAAATATTTCACTTCACTCTATGGGAAAATGTCCACGGCGTGTGTGAAGATTAAGCCTTAGAAACGATCCTCCCTGGAAATCAGATTTACGTAGCCAATTTTGATTGTATGTACAAAACCACTCCACTACATTTATAACCAGCGAAACTTTTAAGATTTTAACAAAATGTTATTATAATAAATATCCTTTATCCTATAAGAAAAGTTAATGATAACCTGATCTGGTCACGGCTATTATGTAATTATAACTTAACACCACAAGAAACTATAATTATTTTCCCTATAAACCCAAGTGGTAAACAGTTTCAATATAGTTCATGCCTCATCAATTCGAACAAATACTATATGACATGATGAATAAAACATTCATTATGGCGAATTAATCCTGGTAATATGCGGCGTGTTAGATATCCGTCATAAGTTACAAGAATTCCCCATCACAGACGTGGCGATTCGCCCCATGAGCCAACTGACTCGCCTTGCCACGATTCGCACGTGAGAAGGCATGAGTGGTTGACGGGAAGAGGCTTGGCAGGGAGGAGAGGCGGTCGACAGTGGCCGCGGCAATACATTTTAGTCATGAAATAGCTAGAATATAATAACACTTCGATAACACTAGACTGTGTTGAACAACATAATGTTTGTAAAAAGCTGGTATATACTGTGATCGTCAAAATAAAAAGGGAAATGATGATGATGATGATGATGATGATGATGATGATGAGGATGATGATGATGATGATGATGAGAACGATGGTGGTAAAGGTAGTGGTGGTAATTATTATTTATTATGGTGCTATAATATTATAAAATAATTACTTTCTTTCTCTCTTTATCAATAACCTTTTTATTACCTTTCGGTGTACGGTAATAATGACGATAATGATAATTGATAGGAAGTGGTGCTTATCTTATTGTTATTTTGTTGAGCAAGGTAGGGTAATGTTTTAAGTGCCAGAAAAACATAGAAAATAGTTATAGAAAGAGAAGTGGAAAGTCGACAGTGGGAGTGGAACTCACACCGCGGCGTACGGCAACACGGGTTCGATTACCATTGTCGACTTTCTCTTTTTCTTTCTATGGCTATTGTTCTGTGTTTTTCTGGTACTTAAACCATTTTCTTACCTTGCTTGATGATTTCCTAGTGCCTGCTCCCCTTCAATTCATTGTTATTTTGTTGGTTGCGGTAGTATTGGTTGTTGTTGTTGTTGTTGCTGTTGTGGTGGTGGTGGTGGTGGTGATGATAGTGGTGGTGATTGTGGCAATGGTAATGGAGATGGTGGTGATGATGATGATTAATATAATTATGATGATGATGGTGGTGGTGGTGGTGGTGGTGTTGTTGTTGGCGATGATGATAACAACGATTATGGCGTACGAATCACGATTGATTGTAGTGATCGGTTCTCCAGATAGACAAAGCAGCACACTGCGATATCTACCTACCTGGCATAATCTACCCAAACTCTTTTACTCAGATTGATGAAACATGCTTTGAAACTCCCTCAGTCACTTCTCAGCATCACCCGGATGTATAGTCTCTAAAACACTTCGGCAATCCGGACAAGTTGACAGTCTCCGATGGTGCCTGGCGCCTGGTGTCATCCACACTGTCACATCATTTCCGTCCCTTTCGTGAATGGCTTGAAGTTTGGTGTGTCCTTTATATTCTAAGGTCCCAAATAGAGCGAGATCACATCCCTATATAACTCATGAGAAGGGAAAACGGACGTGCGTGAACTGGTTTTATAGACTGTCTATGTCTCCACTGAGAGAGCAACAGGTGTGAGGTAGATGTGATGCCACTCCGTATGGGGCCTAAAGGATGGGTGGGAAGATGGAATGGAAGCCCTTACTTCAAGTCGTCTTCCGTCCTGTAATGTAATGCCTCGAAAACATCGTGGTTCTAAGGCCTTCGTGCCGCGTCAAAATATTATCATTTCAATTTCCTGATTGGCTTCTTTGGTTCCCGGGGTGATGGTGAGATTTGAAAAAAAAATAGATCTTTGATTCTAATCTGGGTTTTCCAATGATTTATGATTATGTTTATGTAATCATTTATCTTTTTATCGATTTATGTAGTGTTTGGGTTTTTTGTTTGTTTTACTGCCTGTGTCAGAGAGTTGAACTTACAAACTCTATACGGCAATACATTACGTGTATGAAAAACATTTAATTTCTGTTTGTTGGATTTTTTGTATGTCTGTTAGGTTTTTTGGGTTGATGTTGTTGCTTTGTTGTTATTTTTTTGTATGTTTGTTTTTTTCTGGTATTTCTTTTACGAATCCTTCCTACATTAGTTTTCTTTATCTTTTTATTTAGTTTTTGTACATCTCTATTTGCTTTCTTTTTTTTTCGTTTTATCTATTTATTTATTTCGGGGCGTCCTTTACGGAATGATTAGATTGTTCGCCGGGATGCAGAGTCTGGGCTTCAAATTGTTCCCGCAGATGCCATTTTCTCTACCCTTTACACTTTTTAAGGGCTTGGCACTTTTACTTTCTTGGAATCTTAAAACCACATTTCAACTGGAGGGGACACGCTTTCATGAATCTATTGTATTGATAAAGGCGTAAAACTGAATCTATTTATTAGTATTGGTGGATCACAATATCGTTAGACGGTTGGGGTACGCCATCACCTTTTACTGACTAAGTAAGTGTCATTTGGGGGGGGGGGGGGGGGTATGAAAAAAAATAAAAAACGGGTGTAACAGATTGCTCGACCCAGAACGTCAGAATTTAAGTGCTGAAGCGCATCAGAGACAGTCGAGCTGTATACTCCCTATTGAGTTGAGAAGGTGTAATT
The DNA here is from genome assembly GCA_030265255.1 of Tritonia festiva. NCBI lineage: Eukaryota > Metazoa > Mollusca > Gastropoda > Nudibranchia > Tritoniidae > Tritonia > Tritonia festiva. The sequence goes on from JARBEP010499447.1 coordinate 10,761, forward strand.
ATATCAATATGGGCATGCCGCGACAGTGACGTCATGTTACTATAAAGACCCCATAACAGTCTGTCTCTTAGTTGATTACGCTTCATGATTACATGTGTCAACAGGTTGCGAAAATATTTTCCCTATCCCGTATAATTACGCTAAAGACTATTGTATATCACGGGTGTGAAATATTCTTTTGATCGGCAATCACAATGGACCATTGTCTGGTCAATCGCCAGAGCTTTCTCACGTATTCGCGCAAACAATAGGTTTGAGTCATGCCCTTTGTCATTGAACAATGAAACACAACCATCTTACGCGTAATTCGGCCAGCGACGCCAGACATTAGTCAGGATTACCAAAAAAGGGCAAATCACTGCTATGGCATCGTCGGCCGTAAATGATAGATGGGAGCAGTTAATGGGAAGATCTAAACGACCCAAGATTCGCTCGTCTCCCGCCAATCACAAAGAACAGGTTTTTTACCCACTGCCATACGACAGGGCCGATATAGCTCCGTCTACCTATTATTACTCTAAGAATAAGAGTTTAGAGATATATTTCATTTAGCATTAACTGCAAACGTAGCCTTACCTATCAGACCATATAGGAACTCGTCCTCATGGTGAACTTACTATTGTGTATTCTAATGGATTAGAAGTATCACTCAGGTAAGAGTTGCCCAGTGTCTGTCTGTGTATCACTCTAGTGCCTATGATGATCTTCTGTTCATTTTGTTATAATTAATTAGTTCGGTGTCTAACAATAAACAATAATAATATACTATAGTGTGCATACTAACCCTTCATTATACGTGTCGTAACCCTTTGTGTATAATATCAATTATATCCCTATGTTGCCTTACACCCTGCCTATACCTTGTCAGTCTTTTGCTTTAACCCTTCTTACGCTGTCATCCAAATCTCGGGATCCTAAACACTAGGATCCTGATCAAGAGAGTAGCAAGAAACAATAATCTATCTACAGAGCCACCTGTTTACCCTCCTACCCATATGTCATTCCGAGAATAAATCCGGTTCTGGAGATGGAAAACCTGTCGACCCTTTAAAATAGAGCGATGACTAGTAGGAGACCAGGATCCCTGGAGCTTACCTAGAACATGGATCAACATAGAAACAGCTACGTAGTTCTACCACGCGAGACGGACCAATCACAATCAGCATTGGATGTATAAATAACATGGATAACAACTATGTTTTAAACCCAAAAATCAATAATCTACTTTGTGTTAGTCTGTGCTAATTTAACGAGCCAATACCAGGCATATTCTATCACATATTCTTATTCGGACCGTATGCATCTCCTAAATACAAAACGGGTAAAGGAACCATATATTCTAACTATATTACCCCACGGCTCGCGTTACAGAAGGGTACATGAAGGAGGTAAACGAAACATTTTGAAAGGCATAGAGCATGGATATGGATATGCGCTATAATAAATGCTATACTTTACTTTACAATAATAAATGTCATACTTTACTGTATTGTAATAAATGCTATACTTTACTTTACAATGACACCTGTTATACTAAATTGTACTATGATACATGCTATACTTTTCTTTACCGTAATAAATGGTATAGTTCACTTTACTATAATAAATGCTCACTTTACTATGATAAATGTTGTACTTTACTTTACTATAAAAAATACACCCTTCAAATAAATGTATTGGTTGTTTATTTGATAGTTTCCAAAGAGGCGTGGTATATGTGTCATTGGGCTTAGATCACATAGAAAGTAGACCAACTTAATCCTTAGGGGAAGTGTTTTCAATGCGATATAACAGGACACAAGTCTTAATTCCGAAAGTCAGTTTCAAGAAATATTAAGTGAGTGTAGTCAACAGTGTCGTCAAATTAAATTATGGTGTTCGGGCAAGACTAACACAACTGCATGAGAACCCGGTCTCTTTAATCCTGTCCCTGTGACATTTTGCTGAATGCGCTTCCTCTCGAGTAATATTGTGGAAAGCGACATTCTGCGCATGCAAAAAGTTGATCTACAATCCCATTTGTTGTATAAAATGCGACAAAACGTTTAGTTGCTAAAGAAGATGTCAACATCCCCAACACTATGCTTGTGGGTAAGACGAGGAGGCAAAACAAGTCGGAGGTAGACCGATATTACCAAAGGGTCTTAAAGAGGAGAAATTTGATCTCCGAAAAAGTACTGGGGAAAACGTAAAGGTTCCGACAATTTTCAATAAAACAATACAGAATTTGGCTTGATTATAAATAAGTCTAAAAATGTATGCATGCGGAAGGGGATATGAAATATACTGACCGGCAAAAGAAACGCGAAAACTGAAAACAACAACACTGATGGTGATTTTTACATTTACTTTATTTATCGATATTTGGTCTAAACCTGTTCTGACAATTATGACAATATTTGGCAGTTTATCGAGTTGTATGCACAATAACAATTACGTATCGTAAACCACATGACCGCTTTAAACATTAGCACCGCATGTGACCTCCACGGGCTTGGATCACTGCTGTCCATCTCCGGTGCATAGAGTTGATGAGGGTATATTTCTCTGTTGAAGATTTGCTCCCATGCCTGGGCGATGACTACAGTAAGTTGTATCGCTGTGCAAGGTTTTTGCGCTAATCGGTTGAGCCGTCTCGTAAGCATGTCCCAACGTGCTCTATTGGATTTAGATCCGGAGAACAAGGCAGATGGAGAAAAAGCCTGACGTTATTCTTCGTTAAAAACTGCTGTGTTGCGTTGGTTGTGTGGGGCCGTGCATTATCTTGCTGGAAAATTGTGTTTGGAAGACTCTTCAAAAATGGCACAACATGGGTTGCAGGACTTGATCGATGTAATGTTGTGCTGTTACGCCATTGCCACGACCTGGACCAATAGTTTGAAAGCCGATAGCGCCCACCTCCCCATGTTCCGTTCCAGGAAATTTCCATCTGCAAAGTTTTGTCCGGATCTCCTTCATATCCGCATTCGGCCATCATCAGGATCGATACAGAACCTGCTCCCGTCACTGAAGAGAACCCTTCTCCACTGCTGATTTTGCCTGGTGATATGGTCATGTGCCCACTGTAAACGTTGTTGTCAATGATAAGGTGTGGGAACAGCTCTCCGCTCAGGTTTTCTACATTAGAGGCTACCATCTGCTAATCTCCGTCGAACCGTTCTGTTACTAAGAGCTCTCCCATGGGTCACAATAGTATGTCTGGCAGTATCTGACGCAGGTAGAAACGGATCGCGTCGATGTTGGCGCAAAATGAAGCGGTCTTGCGCTATCATTGTTCTTCCTTCACGTGGTCTATCTTCGATGAAGTCTGTCTCTCAAAGTCTGTTCTGGAGTCGATATGTTGTGCTAATGTTGACTCCCAAAGCCGCTGCAACTTGCCGAGGGCTCTCACCGGCTTGCAACAGCACGACAGCGCTGTCGCGGTTTTCTTTCGAAAGTCATGGCATCCTTTAATAGCGCCTATTAATGAATGAAATACACTTTTAAGGGCACATTATTTATAGGGCTGGCCTACGTGATCAGATCAGGTAACGTTTGTACTGCTCTACGTGCAGCAAGTGAGTCCCACTGAGTGTTGCGACTCCCTTGTTTGTTTATTGCTCCAGTGACCAATTAATGAATTGCTTGGTTTGAATTGGGTGAATTCGGCAAGGAAAGACTTTGGTACAATGTTATTAGTGTTCACAACTCACGAAAACAATGTGTGTTGACATTGGTCGAAATCCAAATGTTTCGCGTTTTTTTAATACCGGACGGTAGCTATATTATAATATAAATTTTCTAATAAGTCCATGTGCTCAAAACGCATTTTCCCAATGTTTTGCTTTAAAAAATCATAATAAAATTAATTAGATACAATTTTGTCCATGCACAGTTGTTTTTTGTCTTGATACAAACATGTTATATGCCAAACTTGGGATAGATTTTTAGATGCAAAAATACTCATTTTGAGAAATCTGTCGTTAAATATCTCAAAACACCCATTCCTGGTAATCAACGATCTTTGTCGTTATATCCGTATTCCGTTCTCTCTTTTTCGTTTGCTCTGATCACCTTTGTTCCCCTTTTTGCCTTTTTTCACCCCCATTGTTGATTGAAAGAAAACTCGAGGAGTACGAAACAAAATTGATGCAAATTATGCGATCTCTATAAATGCCCGTTTCTCAAATAATATTCTAACAATATTAACTCAAGGCTTATCGTAACAAGTGAATGTACACTACCTTTTTTTCAAGTTCCTTTATGTCAGGGGATCATATCAGTCCCTACTACGCCATTTGGGTCGTGCCTATTTATGTATTTTGATCAATTGATATCCAAAACCAATAAGTGGCTGATACCGCCCTTCCCCCCCCCCTCCCCCGCCCCCACACACACACCCTTTGTTATACCGCCATACTTACCGCCTGGTACGAATTGGCTGATTTGTTCAATTCTCTGTGTAACGCCAACTTTCCTTCGGTCCCATAGTTGGCGGTATAAGTGCATTTGAAAGGTAACAGCAGTAAACATAGCTTTAGTATCGAATGACGGGTTGAAGACAAAATAAGTCATTACTTGCCTGGGCTGTTGTGAAGACTGGGTTGACTTAGAGGGTGGAAGTGTGGGCTTAGTCTGTGTTATTACACGCCAGCGAGGGTCGGGGACCGTTTCCCAATAACGGAAATGAAGCCCAGAGTTTCTGTCTAGCTGGGACAGCATGCTACTTGTCATGGAGGCTATTCTCACGCACAATCACACACACGCTTACAATCTCACAAATACACACATGCACATTTACGCACAGAGAAATACGTACACGGGGTCCCAGTGGCGCAGAGGTACGGTTCTTGCCTGAGAAGCGAAAGGTACATGGTTCGATTCCCGACAGCGTCGGTTATTTTTCTCCGTGACACTCAGTGAAAACCTATATGCCCTGATCCTATTCAGGTAAGTGGGATCAAGAACCTAATTCCCAATCACTTTATGTTTAGATCTAGTATTAAAAATCGTCATTAAAAAAACTCTAGTCGCGATAAGGCTTCTGGGCAGACTGGTGTTTCAAAATCAGCACTGCGTGTGGGCTGCCAAAAGACGGTAAAACACAATACTGTAACGTGAGATACGGCCTTTGTGTCAGACACAATTGTGCACTGTGGGTTCGTAACAATGCAATACAACGGTACTGCCCAAACACAGCAACGCTAGATACTGTGTTCGGGCAGACGAAAGGTAAAATTGAAGTGTTGGAAAAAAGCAAACATAAACATCGTAACGGACATGATTCTTAAAAGTTTAAAAATAAATAATTTCTAAATAAATCGATTGCATCCATTACTCTCTCTCTCTCTCTCTCTCTCTCTCTCTCTCTCTCTCTCTCTCTCTCTCTCTCTCTCTCTCTCTCTCTCTC
>JARBEP010510549.1:0-16146 GCA_030265255.1 Tritonia festiva
TGATCGGATCAAAAAGTTTCACCTTTCTTGATATGGCATGAGGGCAAAATGTACCGTATATCAATGGGACGGAACTCTGTCTAAAGACGGAAAATATACGGGTCTGTAAATAATTGTGAAGGAACAAGAAAAAACAAACCCAAAACATAACTTGGGTAATAAAAAACAAACATACACTTACCTTTTCTCTTTCTTTGTTGTTTCTATCGCTAACAGATCTTGGAGGATATTTACAAAACAAACCATTTTTGGCCCTCCAAAAACCTGCAAGAAATGAAGAACAAATATGAATATCAAGTTTGAAGCTGAGAAAAAAACCCTTTGAAAGTAAACATAATAAGAGATCAGTAAAAGTACAAAATATTTTTAGAGTACAGATTTCAATCCTTAGAAAGGTGATTAACTTGCCTCAGAGGTAAAAGTTGATATGATGACCAAAGTCTTTTTCAGGACGGTGTTGTAAATATTGTATTCAAGACCTAAAGCAGAGGCTTGGTTTATTACCCAAAGTGTGTGTTACAGCCAGACAGTGTTGCGTCTACCCCTTTTCCCAATATTACAGAGCTGGAAAATCTCAACATCAGGTTATCTGTTGCTGATGTGGTAAACCCCCCAGTTGCAAGAAAACTGCACACTTGTCACAAAAGTCATAGTGGTATCAAATAATAGATAGCCCTATTATATGTATCTATTTTTTACACAGTACATCATTATACTAACCTGTGCTCCAAAAACAGCAAATTTAAAAAAGAGATAAAACAAATAATGACCTGAGCCTGTATCATGTCTGCCAGATCTTGAGGAGAATTGAGATCGCAATTGAAATCTGAATTGTTACAAATTTCATCCTCATGTTTCTTCTCCTGAAATAACTGAGAACCAGGTAAAAAGTATAAAAAGATATGAGAAATTATATTTGAGTTTCTGATTAAATATAGTCCAGTCCATGTATAACGGCATTCGTTGTAACAGAAACTTGGATGTAAAAAAAAAATGTTTTACTACTCTATAAGTGTAAGTAGTAAGAACCAGTGCTATAGCAGTGCTCAATTAGTGCCAGCTCAACTTTAACAGTGATTCCACGGCTTGCAATTGCAACCTGGTAAGCTTGATACACACACCCATTCTCAAACACACAAAGTGAAGTAACAGTGTCAGTAACATAAACATGCTCTGGGTTCAAGGAGGGTCTAAGTTGGGGGAGGAGTGCATACATAGTGCATTGAAGGTAGTCTCATATGTTTTTGGATATAACAGGACTTGCTTATGACGGAAAACATGCTGGTCCCATCTGCCAAGTTTTGACCGTATACTATAAATGATTGCTAAGTATAAACTATAAGGACCTAAAAGGTAAAATCCACATAGATCATGGTAGCAAACTGGATTTCATTTTTCTGGAACCAAATCCTTTGTTCCAAATGCAAAATTAATACGGTAGTGCATTTCCTGTATACAGTGAAGAAAATTTGAGTAGCCTTACAAACATTCGATAATAATATAATAATAAATAATTAGCGTGTACATATTTGTACATTGCTGGCCGTACTCCTCCACTGTGACATGTCTTTTGCCTGTTGTGGGAAGGTTGTATTGCTAGTGAAGTTGCTGGTTGTCTGTTGTAAACTCATCAGGTGACTTTGTCTTTGCCATCATCTCACTCTCTTGCAAGAGAGCGAGAGGCGGCACGAGGGCAAGAAATTCAATAAAAGGTTGACAAAAGGGGATAAATTATAGCATTCTCTGGGTTTAAAACTGTTACATGAATCATTCTTCTTCTTCTTTCTTATCCAGTTCCCTGTTACCATTACAGTATAGGGCCTGCTCTATGAGGCGGATTTACCCTGGATCAAGATATTAGGCCAAGCAGGTGATCAGCTTACTGTGACTGTTTTATGGTAGGAATTCATTTGACAGGACAGTGGCCTTTCGAACCTACTCTTCTCGATTTCCAAATGCCAAGGGTTCTTTAACATGCACACGGGACCTCCAAATTTATCGTCCATCTCTGATAGGTTCTTGATCCCATCTTCCTTCATAGGATCAAAGGAGTGACAAATAGGTTTATACCAAGTTTTATGAAGAAAAACAACAACGGCCGCCACTGGGATTCGAACCCGGTACCCTTCACTTCAAAGGCCAGAACCATACTGAGCCACTGGGACCCCTATTACATGAATCATATAGGAACAAATCAGTTGTCAGTGGCCATCTTAATCATACATCACAGAAATTTTTTCATAGCTCCGTTATGAAAGAAAACTGTACCGTTATCCGCTGCCACTATCATAAACACTTGACATTTTCAAAAATCTGATGTAGTCATTCGCAGCGGATAATGGAACACTCTTCTTTTTATTTGAAGAAAGGGTATTCGTCTTTAAGCAATTAAATAGTTGTCACTGCCAGCACATATTACTACCCAACTTATGTTTAGAAATGGTCGAAAAAATCATATCATAATGGAGCTAACAAAAAATGTCTACCTTCAAAGGCTTTTCTAAAAGTATACTCACCACATATATAATGTATCCCATAGATTACAAAATTCTGCACTTACTTGTAACTGGACAGATAAATCTTCATCAGAATCTTCTCGTTGTAAAAAAGCCAGGACATCAAGAAGACCAAGACCTGTAAAAAAACAATAACGACATTTGAAGAATATCAATTTGGCAGTTTCCGATTTATGTTCTTTTGTGCCTTATCAACTTAATTCTTAGTAGCGTGGCAAGCTCAAAAGATTTCTTTAACTGGGTCCCTTACTGAAAAACATATTCGTTACCTGTAAGCTGACTCCTTTTTCGAATTCTCTGTGCTTTGTCTGAAGTGGAACATAAAACAGCATTGATGAAAGTTAGCAAGCTTGTCTTGTGTGGAACTGTTTCTGCAAGCTTTAACTCATTCACCACAAAGCTGTATTTGTGGTATAAATGGTTGTCATGCTAAAAGGTTAAAAAAAAAGGATATTTTTCAAAGGCAAACATGTCACTCATCATCTTCGATAGCATCTGGATTCGAACACTACATATAACTTTTATAAAGAACTAACGTACCTCAGTATGGAGGGACAGTGCAAAAAGGAGAATTCAGAATTCATAGTCATTAAAGATTAAACAGAGGAAACCACTTTTTAAAAAATACCAGATTTGACAAGCAGACTCCAAGTTGAAGTCGATGGTTGACTTACTATAAATTATAAATCAGAAAAATGAAAATGGCCAATTCGAAAGATCCTCCCATAAGACAAATGTGCAAAATCATTATAGCCTACCCAGTTTGTTAAATCTTGTTCTTACCCTGTGCTTCTCCAAAGCATCCATCAATTTATCATAACCCATTTCATCATAAACACAAACAACTGACAGGATTTCAAAGACAAGTTTTCTTGGCAGAGTATTGGCAAGGTTCACACCTGTGGAAAGTAAGTATTTTCTATATAAATAAGGAAAAGTTTCTACAATAATGTGTAGTATTCAGGACAACAAGACCAAAATCAAAGGTATGATTTATGGGATATTTATAATTTATACAGAAGATAAGAAGATGTAAACCCTTTTTTTTAAAAGACACTCAAAGTCTAAACAGCTGGGCTACTGGTGATGCCTAATACTACCATTTTCAAAAGGAAGCACAAATAACACCATAGCTGCCAACTTTTCCACAACAAAAAAGCAGACTCGCCGTGCAGAATGAAGCAAATGTCAAACAACATCTCAGATGTTATAAACAAAACGTACACATTTTGCCATAGTTAGTGTTGTATCATGGACCACATAATCCTGCACTGTCATGCAACGTCAATCCCAGGGGGCTACTCAACAGCACACCAGGCTGACGAGGCTTTCACACAGTGGTTGAAAGAAAAACACTTGGAGGTGTGAACACCAAACGGCACTACTAGTGCTGTATCATAATTAATTACTGGGTAAGAAATAAGACTTAAAATATCAAGACTTATTTTTTCCTCACTCATTATATAGTGAAATATGTTCAGTTGTTTATCTTATGAATTTATCATCTTTGGTAGTTGTAGTAGTAGTAAAAGTAGTAGTAGCTGAAGTTGTAATAGTAGTAGTAGCTGTTGTGGTAATTGGCATTGATAGTAAGTAGTACTGGTGGTAGTAGCAGTAGCAGTAATAGTAGCATCAGAGGTGTTGGCTTAGTAGTAGTGGTGGTAAAACATCTGATCATAACAGTGTTCCATTTGTTACAATACACTGTGCTGAACAGTACCAGTGCAAATAACGTAGAAAGCCGAAGCAGTGAAATATAATACTGCCGTTGACAACTCCCTTTCCACCATGTTTCTCCCAAAAAGGAAACAAAATGTAAACACACACGCTCCCCCCCCCCCCCCACCCCCACGGCACCAACGCACAAAACAACACAAGAGTTTGTGGTTGACAATAACACATTACTGATCGCACCAAACCCGGACTAAAAATTTAAAATAGTTTTGACACTGAGGCCAAGGGTTCAAGGACCAGCGACAATAATATTATTGAATCTCTCTCTCTTTGATGAGCAGGCGCAAAAAAAAAATAATCAAAATATCATTTGTGTGAAATAAGTTTGCTAACAGTGGTAGAACCTCACAGTTTTTATCAATCATGTGACATCCTCCACTCCTTTTCCCCATATCCGTTTGTTTAAAACCTGATCTATCTTCACGCAGCCATTGTTTCCATGCTCGTCGGCATGATGCGAGCTCTTTGAACCATCAATACTTTAGTACCTTACAGTTTTTCTGACCATCATTGCAGTGAACTCAGGAATAGGAACTCAAGGTGAGAAAAAACATTCTAAATACATATTCTACATACTGGTTGGCAGCTGTGCAACACTAATCCATTGTTAGCCTTATTTGCCCTTCTTCATGAAAAGGCAGGATACTAACAATTTTATGACATCACAGAACGACAAAAGAAAGAACCATGATCCCAAAGTCTGCTCTATACAACATTGGTTGACAAAGATTACCTTTTAACAGTTTTTCAATTCCAGTCTGACTGTTGATCAAAGCCTCCATTCCAACCTTAGCATTAATGACAGCCTTTATACAGGACAAGCAGTCAATCTGCAAGATGGCATCTGAGAACCCAGTCAGCTTTGGACTTGTCATGTCACACAGGGAATCCAAGAGACTGACTAAACCACCCAGCTTCACAAATTCCTGAAAGTCGGAAACAATGAAAGGTCAGGGTCAAACAAATGTGAATACAACTAATCATGGAAAGGGTAGTAAATCATACATTAGAAATAATATTTCATCAGTATTGTAGCACTGTTGTACGTAAAACATAAACAGAGCCTATTCCATTCATAAAAACTATAGGAAAACCAAGAATAAAAATTGTACACACATGAGGATGATGAGTTCATCGTATAGACAGGTGCTGGTATATATAAAACAGCATAAAAACGAAGTACAGATATCTTATTCTACTGTGCCATATTTAGTGTCAGAGAAAACTTAATGGCATCTTTAACTTGCACTCTCTATACTATACCATGGATTTGCTTTAAATCTATATATCACATCATAAAAGCTGTTTGTCAACGTAAAAAATAACATATCACTCGACAAAAAATGTTTGTTATGTAAAAATAATAATAATGCATCTTAATAATTGAAATGTAACAAACCTGAAGCCATAGCTCTGAACAAGACTCCAAACGACTTCGTAAAGCAAAGTACACTTGCACCGAAGGAGACTGGGAAAAAAGCACACAAGCCAAGGGATCACATGAATCCAGTTGGTGCTCTAACTGCTGGGAGGAAACAGTTGTGTTTGGATCCAAATCTTTGAATGCCTTCATCTTTTACTTCTACAAATGCTGAGAATTATCTGTTGGCATGAATATAAAAGAGTGTTAAAAGTGGACGACCAAATTCTAAGGAAAATAATAAACAAATGTGATCATTACATAACATATCAGTTAAGTGACTGTGAGTGCCATTGATAAACAAGGCAAACAAGCATACATGTCGAACCAAATACCAGTACCAACTTGACACACACATTTCAACAACTTGGTCTGTTGAATAACAACTCATCAGATAAGTCATGAAAAAACATCCAGCACCTTATTAAGCAGCCAGCATAACAAAGCGCAATACATAAAAGACAAAATCACTTACCAAACATTGCTATTCAGGAACTATCAAAACAACAAAGGAATTTACATATACAAAATTCAAAAAGATCATAGAGAAATTAAAGAATGAACGGAATAATGTAATACACACCATCAGGAAAAAACCCATACAACTAAAAAAATGAAGAACTGAAGAAAAGGTTGACGATATAGACACAGCATTAACCGATGATTTAAAACTGATGTTTAAAAGCAGTCAAAGGTCTGAACAAAAATTCAGCAGAATACGTAAAAGTTGAATTAGCCACAAATCCCAATAAATGACATTCTTGATATTGTTTCTGACTTCTTTCAAGTCAAAAACGAAATCGATATCAATTCCCTTTCAAGGAACACCAAGACCTCTAAATCAGCTGCTGAAGTCTGAAACAGCCCCAGTAACAACAAGGCACTGGGTGAGGATGGAATAAGTGCACAGCTGTTAAAATATGACACTCCGTTGCTAGATTAAACAATAGCAAACATATTGAACCAAACAATTGAGCAGCACAAAGACATAGATATCAATTCAGGACAACTGATAGCGATACAAAAAACGGGAAAAGCAAAAGGCCCACCAAAAAATGAAGACGAACATAGAATCAAACGCTTTCTACTGAGTAAAACTCAAATCAACGGGGCATTAATACAAAAGCTATTCACCAGTCTTAGCCCGGTTCAGGAACAGGAACTAATGCTTCCCATTGAAAACTCAGAAGAATTCTCAACATAAGATACCCCACAAAAATGACAAACAAATCGTTATATAAAAAATGCAACGAAAGACAGGGACGGATGGGAGGGAAGCCTGGGATGGGGCGTTTATGTTACAGTCAGTGCAAGACGCTCTTTTACGGTGAATGTCATCCGTCATCCCCGGCCAAAACATTATCTTAGATGCTCGCAGTTCCATAGTTGAGACACCTTGGTGTGCCGCATGGAGGTGTGATAGGGCTATTTTCCTAAGAGATTTGGGTACCACTACTTTGTCCTGATACATAACAACCCCTTCATGAATATAGAAATGGTCAATACATTTACTATACTCAGAGCACTGTTGAGAGTCATCAATACGGTCCGTCAGATAATCAATCAGCAAAGTGTTTCAGCAAGCGGCGTGGAGTGCATTTATTAGGATACAGCCTGTGAAGACCATGCCCACGAACTAATCCTAAAACGGGATATATAATATTCTACCAAAGAGTGTGTTATTGATATAATCTAAAATCTAGACAGACGGTCCAGAAAGTAACAGTTAGATAGTACCTAATGATTTAGCCTCTCCATCGTAAAACACTAAAACACGGATCTCCTTTTCGTAAAACACGGATCTTCTTTTCAGATATGACCATAATAAGTAACAGAAAAGGAGTAAGCTTATTTATCATTCAAAATGCGTATTATTATTAACATGAACTTAACTACTATACATGTAAACCACAGATTACATGACTGATAACCCTACATAATGCTCAATGCGCTTCACAGGTGTAAACATATTTCTAACATTCATAAAGTACATATATACAGAGTGGCACTGTTTAAAATCAAGTCCTAGTTTCATAAACAATTCATAAGACATGCATGTTATAATAATACAATACAATATAATATTCATGAATAGGTGGATATTTTAAAAAAATGTTTAAGTTTGGACTAAAAAGAGTCAATGCTAGTTGATTCTCTAATATCAATGAAGGGGTAGATATCTATACACCCTATGTTAGAGTTAGAGGGTTTACATTAAAATGTGTTTTGTTGACACAACCCATGATGATGATAGATAATTTGAAGGGGAAAAAACCATGCGCAGTCTCTATCTAGACAATGAACCAGCGACATTCATTATATTCTCATCTCTGCATCACATGTGTAAATATTCGCAAACCTCAATCCATACATCAAGAATAAAGTATCAAGATAGACCACAAAACTTTATCAGGGTATGAGTCATCTTTCAGTAGCACTGTTCTTTGAAATCCCCGCGTTGGCTACCTTGTCCGAAGGTTGCCGACGACGCACAGGTGTGATTGTGACCTTTGAACTGACCTGTTATGACCTTTTCAGATTAAAAAAACTCCCTTTTGGAGTTCTAAAAGTAGGCGAGCTAGGCCTAGTATGAGTCCAATTCTTGGGATCGACTACAAAGCCGTAAAACGAGCATTGCTTAGTACTCGCATATTCATATAAAAAAAAGAATCGACCCATACTCATTGCTCTTGTTTTGTAAACAATAGGTATTGGTTTGTGAAGTCAGCTGAGCAGTGAACACAATCGAAAGTAAGTACCCTTGGATAGGAACCTCCGTCCTCCTCATACCCAGCTGTTGCAGAGGCTAGTCATTACCCTGACCGGAATAAAGCCATGTGGGTGGCCTTAACGGTCACCGTATTGATCAGCTTGAAATGTTATTTATTTGCGCTCTCATTCAATAACTAATAACATTCAGAGTCAGAGGATTCTGTGTCTGAGTTTTCCTGACTTGACTTGATTTAGAGTCTAGATACTTCTATCCCTGCAAGGTGCAGGTTTTTAAATGTGGTGAGATGATTATTTTTAATGTATTCTTGTAACCAGTGAACCAATCGATGTGTGTAAGTGGTCTACGGTTGTGTGTTTTCCTTTTCAATGAACTGATGGGCTATGGGGTTCTGTGCTAATTTTCAGAGCTGATTCTGCTGTTTCCACTAATCCCAAAAAGCATAACCACCAGCAGCACCATAGCATACTGCAATTATTTCTACTCAGACTCTACATCTTCCACTTATGTAAATAGTAGTCTCAACTTCGACATAAAAAAACAATAACAACAAAGAGTACCAACAACAATCATTACCACTTCGACTTCCTCTTTAACAACAACTAATCATACTAATTTTCTTCTACTGCTGTAAATATTAAATTCGAGCTCTGTTGTACAGTATCATAACCAAATGTCAATCTATCACAAACATATGTCAAGTCATCACAACCAGTTTTCTAGCAATAAGTTTCCTAAAATCAAATTGACTCAACTTAGATTTTTGTCACACATTTTCTCAGTTCCCACACACCGATTGCTACCAAATTTTGCATGTGGTTTACAATTTAGCTGGAGGTGGTTTTGGCATATTGAATATCAGATCGGTGGTGTCGTTGATTTATAGAAAATGCTTTGTTTCTTGTAATCTTATGAATCGGCATTTATAGTTTCCACAATTTTTTATGCTTCTGATTGACAAACTATTAGTTCTTGTGGCGTGTTGAATAGTGTTCACACATTTCAATACAATAGAGGGTTTGGAGCACAATGTCAAGCTAGCAAAGCTGAAATGAACTTCCATCCCACCCTACCCCCATCTTTCAAAACTCATAAGTACTTTTACTGTTGGAAGAACAGGACTTTTTGCTTATATATATATATATATATATATATATATATACATACTAACATGATAGCAGCACATCACTACTCTTATGTTTTGGATTTTAAGTAGAATAGATGGTCTACCCACTGTTTGAAAAAAAATCTTGATTGATAAATCCATAAGTATTACATGTCCACTCATATTTTGCTAAAAAATATTTATTGCATCACTGTTTATCCTCAGATTTTAGTTCTGGAAGTCGCAGAATTTTACCACCAAAGAACATTTTTTTAAAAGCTTTGTTATATGATGTTCCAACCATTTGCTGCTACTTCATTTGTTTTTCAGATGCTGCATCGATAATGGAAACTTCAACTCCTAAAGAAGAGGTTGAGTCTTGCCTGATAGAAAAAGTTGCACATGACTTATCCACCAGTGAGCCAGATGTTGTCAGATGTTCATCCAATGCCCCAGAGTTAATGATAGTTGAAGCATCGGGCTGTCATGAATCCTCCAGAGAGAATGATGAAAGTAATTTGAAAAGAAGACTGAGTCTTGGAGACATTCCATACACGCTGTCTCATGTAGGTGGAGCACTTTCCTCTTTGGGTTTGGCAATTAGTGATGATTTGATTTCAGCAAAAAGTAAAGTGTAAATCATAAAGTAAACGATTAAGAGTGCTAACACTGCCAATTTATAATTTTCTGGACAGGATGTTGATCTTCATAGTTTACTTTTCTAAAAGTAAAGTAAAGAATAGCACTTATATAGCGCATATCCACGAAGTTCATCATGCTCTATGCGCTTTACAATGTATAGTTTAGCTCTGGGTTAAGAGCTTGTACCTATTTCTACACCTTGGTTAAGTTAGGCACATCTGGGCACACAACACACGTTCCTTAACTCTTAACCCTGCTACCCACCTCTTGCCCAACCAGAAGTCATGAGCATAACATTAGTGTGCCCAGGCATTTGGGGGGCGAAAACGAGTCAACGGTAAACAAGTAATCCACGAAAAAGACGAACCCGGAAATTCACATTATATTATTATAAACTGTTATTTGATTGGCTGTTTTTTTTAGATATGACCCTAGAAGTTTCCTGAACTTGTTCTATAAAAAGATTTTAGACTGTTTGCATTTTATAGGTCACCCCCAAAGCGTAGATTTACCACCCAAGCGCCAACCAGTATGGCAGCGCTAAGCGTTGTTTTACCACCCTGGAGCTGAGAGGTCTGAACGTTGTGCAGTAAATATACTACCAGGAGCTCAGCAGGGTTAACATCCTGAAGTGCAGTAATGCGCACCTGACCACAAATCCCAAAGTGCACGAAAGAGCACCTCTCTTCTGTAAGGGCACTCTCATGGACACTGCTGTGTATCACTTTTCTTCTCTCTATGGCGATGTAACTTTTTCATGCAGCTCTGCCTCTTTGTTTTATACCAGAGAGACAGCAGCCAAACCACAAAACAATTGGTTTGTTATAAAAGATGTTGGTCTATTTTGATTTTAGGAATCTGGGGTGAAAGGACTCGACTTTCTTTTGGGTCGTGCTGTGAGGTCGACAGCCAGCAGTCACCACATTCGCATTACTGAGGTAGCTCCCACCCATTCTAGTATTCGACAAGGTGAGAAATTTAGCTGTGATTGAACAAGGGTTGCCTTGATTTAGTCTAATTTAGATAAGATTCCTCCCTGTTTTATATTATATTTCATAAGGAATCACACATTCTTTACATCAGCTTAACTTAGAGTCCATATAGTCTATGTGTAATTTTTATGATATGCTGACATTTTGTTTAATTTTAAAAAAAATTATACATCAGCTATAAGAAGACCCTCAACCCACCCTTGTTTTGAATTTGAGCTTGACATTTCCTCTCTTCTCTTTTTGATTCACTGTTTCCCCCATGTCCAAAGGGTATTTTCGTTTATGGAAGTATACACTCATTTTCACATTCAAAATGAATAGAAGCGTATCATAGCCACCTATATACAAAAGAATTCTTTGTTGTGATGGGTTTTGAAAATTGTTTTAGAGGCACTTTTGATACAACTATTCAATGAAGGAGAATTGGACTGACTAGTGATTATGCACTCAGTATTAAATTTGCAGAATCATTTTCTCATTTATATATCTGATGTGATGAAATGTTTTGTTATCCAAACCACATTATACCCTCCAAGGAGTGTCGTGGGCAGCTCCTGTCCAGCATTGCTGAAAACAGAACTGGAAAAACTCTGTATCAGGTAGCTAAGACAAGCAGGTGATCAGCCCACTGTACCCAGAACCTTGAATGGCACAATGAGGGTCACATTTTTAGGTGTTGCCCAAGTTTGGCCGTAACAATATTTACTGTTGCCTTAGTGGTAAACCCCTCAGTTATAAGAAAACTGAGCAGATCTTGCCACATAAGGCGATGTGATGAAATTATATATATATATATCTATATATATCACTTGAAGATAGATTGCAAATGCTTGAGCCAATGTTATTTATGATGTATCATTCAGTCATTAGTTCTTCAATAAATGAAAGAAATTTATTATAAATTTATATTTTACATTTCTTTCTGTCTTAAACGTTCACTTTTGTACCTTCTGGTGTCAGGCCTATGTATCATGTATTAACAAACTTCCTCCACTGATTTCTATCACTAATCTTCCTTTTTGCT
Organism: Tritonia festiva; assembly: GCA_030265255.1. Taxonomy (NCBI): domain Eukaryota; kingdom Metazoa; phylum Mollusca; class Gastropoda; order Nudibranchia; family Tritoniidae; genus Tritonia; species Tritonia festiva. The sequence goes on from JARBEP010510549.1 coordinate 12,165, forward strand.
TCAGTTAGTTTCCATCCTCTTTTCTACAATATCTGAAATAACCTCATTCCAAATTTTCCTTGGTCTACCTCTTGGCACCCATTTACCGTGTTTCTTTTATAGTCAAATACTTTTTTTAGGGATTCATGATGCTAGTTGTCTCAAGGGACTTTAAATTCATATGTAGATCAACTTTTCACACTTCTTTTTGATCAAGGCCTCATGTATTGAAAATTTCTAACCAGATGATCCTTGTTTAGCGTGGAAAATGCCAGTGGATGTCTTCTCCTCAAAGAAACAAACAAATGTCAACCAATTATCTCGTCGGGTACGCTCATATTACAAGGCTCAAGATGAACTGATCTCTGCTTATGAAGATATAGCACTAGGCATTGAGGTTGAGATGTCACCTCATAATTTGCAGCAGCAGTATCGAAGGGCCATCTTCTTTTCTAAGATTACCCTCTTCATTAATTTCCTGCTATTGATAGCCAAACTGGTGGCTAGTATTATATCAGGATCTATGTCGATTATATCCAGTCTTGTGGATTCATCTCTGGACCTGTTTAGCGGCGTCATTATGTGGTGGGCTACAAGGGCAGTCAAGAATCGAAACATATACAACTACCCTCAGGTGAGCTTTTGTTTGGTTGAATGTATGAGTTCATGTTTTAAGTCTGCCACTCACTTACATGCAAGCATGACGAAAGCTCAAGTGGATGTGGGAGTGAGAGGTGAAATTGGATGAAAGTTGAAGGCATGACGAGTCGAAATGCATGGCATGATTAGACCAAGTTGTGTTTGGTGTTTTTACGTAATGCCATCATGCTAATTGGATCATGCTTGCATGTAAGAGAGTGAAAGACTTTAGGGTTAGAAATTTATTGCAAATAATAATATCTAATAACATGTGTGGGGGAAGGTGGAGGATGGCTTTGTTTATCGTTTAACTCAGTCACGTATTCTTGTACGGTGTGACAAAATCTGAGAGCAATGGGTGAGTTTAATCATCCTTTGCTAAAAAATTAGTTGTTTTGAGAATTCAAATTTTGTTTCTAGATAGATGAGCGTATGTTTTTACAGAGCAAGTTTGGGGGTTGAGGTCAAGAAAATGATGAAATCAGTAAAGGATTGTGGATACAGTTGTTTGCCTGATTACTAGGGGTCTGTAGCATTTCCAAATCTATGTTGGGGGGCCTCGTGGCGGAGTGGTTAATGCTTTCGCTTCGTGAGCAGAAGACTAGGTTTGAATCCTGGCGGCAGTGTTGGGATTTTTTGCTTTGAACTTTGTTGAGTTTTATGGCTCTGACCCTGATGATTCCAAAGGAATCAAGTCCTATGGGAGACAGACTATAATTCAGAGGTCCTGCCTTTGATGTGACCTAAAATGTGTTGCCAATGGCGTAAATCTAACAACTTTAACTTCTAAAAATTCTGTTTAGCAACGTATTGTGGTGAGGACGTTGATATTCCCATGTGCAGGTGTCTTTAGAACAATAGGTTGACAGCATTGTGGTATTAGTAGGGCGCGATCAGACAAACACATATCACTACGTTCAACTTGTATAGAGATCAGCGTGTTTTGTTTTTTCTTTTCAGGGACGCACAAAGATTGAGCCTGTAGCTGTGATTATTTTGTCAGTTGCTATGGCTTTGGCATCTCTTCAACTTGTTAGAGAGTCTGTGGAGAGAATTATTGCTTTGGCATATTATTCTACTGATTTACCCAATGTAGAAGCCGTCACATTCACCATCTCAGGTATCACAGTGGTTGTCAAATGTGCTCTGTGGCTTATTTGCCGAAAAGAAAAATCATCAACAATTCTTGCCTTGTCTCAAGATCATCGAAATGACGTGATGTCAAATTTGACAGCCATTGTATTTGGGTATTGGGGATCGGGAAACTTATTTAAGAAGACAGACATCTATGGTTTTGTTTTCTTAGATCCAGTTGGTGCTATTCTTATCAGTATCTACATCATGTATAATTGGTGGAAGACGGGCTCGGAACAAATCAAGTGTTTGACGGGACATACAGCTCGACCAGATTTCCTGAGTAAACTGACTTGGGTTTGTGTGAATCATCACTTTGCTGTAAAGCACATCGACACTGTGCGGGCCTTTCATTTTGGGAACAACTTCCTAGTTGAAGTTGACATAGTTCTACCCAGTGATATGAGACTACGAGAGGCCCATGATATCGGGGAAAGTCTACAGCAAAGGCTTGAGAGTCTACCAGAAGTAGAAAGAGCATTTGTTCATTTAGATTATGAATTTACTCACAATCCTCACTCAGAACATAAGATTGTGTAACCAGACCATTTTGTTGAGAGAGTGACGCATGTTATATTAATCATTTTGCTTTGAGATTTTTTCTAATTGTAACTTAACTATATTTTTTATTCTGTAATAGTGCAAAAGTGAGAATTGAAGAAAGTTATCAAAAACAAAACTGAAGTGGAAAGAGTAATAAGAAAGCAATGATGTCATATTTGATGTCATATTTAACATCACTTCCTTGACTGTTATTAAGGGCATTAAAAATTGGATTGCTATTGCTGAATATTCTGTTTTTAAAGATATTTGCAATTGTCATGTTTTTTTAGTCAAGTTGATGAAAGACCCCCAATTTTAATCTCAATTGTTTATTTATTATCGTCACTGTAAAATGATTCTTTAAAAAGGATATGAACAATGTGAGGCATTTAATTTAGCATCACAAGTCATAATAAAAGTGTTAGTGGTTAAGTTTTGTAGTGGTAGATTCCCAAGATTGTATTTGCCCCGTCATATAAAGAGAGTGAGTTAGAGAGAAACTTTATTCTTTTTGTTGGTCATGGTCTGCTATCTCCATCAAGGGCTCCATCTAGAGCTTTTATCGGTTTTGTCAGTCTTTTACTGATTGATCTGTCCAGTATGGATGACTCTTGTAAAGCCTAGTTTCTCCTGGAATAGCTCTGTAAAGTTATTAAGGCAGAAGACAAGTGACCCACAAAAGTTTTTGACTACGGGCTAAATTCCAATATCTGAGGGACCCAAAACTTCCAAACTGGACAATTCATACTCATTGTTCCCTTGAACTAATATGAAAACTGTGACCTCCTAGGAATATTGACATCATATTATGATATGTTAATTGTTACATAATCTACCGTTTCTTTTGTTTTATTTGGTTAATGAAATCTATTTTTTTTAACCCTTTGAACCCTGGCTTCCTGAGTACCCATGTACCTGAAGTCCTGAGCAAGCAACACAAAAAAAAAGAATGTTGATATAAAATGAATAAAAGGGATATAAATAATATTCAGAGTTTGAGGTGAAGGGACCAGTAAAATGACTTACGTAATTTAGATACACCATCCTTATTCTAGATTTGTTACTACCTTGATCACTTCATTTGTCGATACCATGCCCATTCGACATATCTAAACTATAACATCATCTTCCTCTGGAAAATATTCAATTATTATGATTCCCATCTCTATCAGAATCAACGCTTTCAAAGTCTAAGTCAGGATAATCTCTGTCTGATTCCAAGTCATTCTCATCGAATAAAAGATGAATAAGTTTGTCTGTATCTACATAGACAAGCGTTATCTCTTCACCCTTTAAGTTCCTTGTTCACAAATCAAATGTTAAAAATGGGACGTTCTTATGGGTGGAGGTTTAAAATGTCATTGAATCTTGGCAGAGGAATTTTCTTACCTTTTAATAGCTCAGTTTTTGAGGTTCAGCTTTGTCCTATTCTTTTAAAGGGGCTGTTCTGAGTTTTAGTCATTTCTAAACTCATCAAATGTATTTACCATTTTTATTGAATAATCTCGGGAGTGTTTTTCATTATATTTTTTCTCTTGTTTTTCTGTAATTGTGTCCTGTTTTTACTTTAGCCATTAGGGTTGGTAGGCTTGTGGGGATATATTCACATCAACTCGGTGAAAACCTATATGCCACTCCCCTGGTCCTATTCAGGTAGGTGGGATCAAGAACCTAGTCCTATCGGAGA
>JARBEP010521657.1:0-16124 GCA_030265255.1 Tritonia festiva
CATTTACGGGAAGCTGAGCTTGTTTGTACATGTAACTCATTAATTATTTTAAAAAATATACAGTGGAAACCTGTTATCAGGAATGAGGAATGGTGGGGGCAAAGATGAGTGTTCAGGAAAATAAGGTCTGCATTTATTTGTCCGAGTGATCGGGAAAATAAGGTCAGCATTTATTTGTCTGAGTATTCGGGAAAATAAGGTCTGCATTCATTTGTCCGAGTGTTCGGGGAAAATAGGGCCGGCCAAAAAAAAGGGTGGTGAGGCCCACAGGCATGGGATGAGTTGATTCCCACTTTCACATGTCAATTTTCTTCTTTCTTCTGGCTCAATCATTATTTCATTAATTGTGAAGGATTGTAATTGTTAGGCTTCACTTCAGATCATGTCTGATATTGATAACTCCATTTACAATTGAAAGTAAAGTAATGAATTTCACTTACTGCCGTGCTCATGGGGTATTTCGGGGGGCCTGACACAACGGTTGCTTTCTGTGTCATACTTGTCCTCATTACTGGGACGATCTTTGTGAGAGAGTTTCTAATTATTCCAGACATTTTTCTTGTTTCTTGTCAGTGTTAGTGAGGATGAGCCTTTAGGACGAGTCTGTGAGGTCAAATGTTTTGCCTTGTCCGTTACCGGAAACAGTATTTATTTTCTAAAACAAATCTAATCACTAGACTTAGGAGAACAATTTTTTTTTAATGGCATCAACATTCCACAATGGTTTATTCTCATTATTGATGACACATTTGAAATTAACAATTTGATATATGAAAAATTGATTTACCTAAATCTAATTTCTAGCATTCAAAAGTATAATATTCGTTCTGTTTACTTCTAGCTCGATCGATATAGATTGTAGTTTTTAACCAGCGTAATCGAAATCAAGATGGCGGAGTAATGATTGAAAGGGAGGAAACTATCTACCCAAGAAGAATTTCGAAAATAAAGCAATTTAGTTCTCTCAGAACTGGAATATATTTCAATTAAAACTCATAGAATGTTAAGGTGACTATCTGCCTAATACTTTGCATCTCTGTTTGGTATTTAATCAACTGAGTGGCTCAGATTATTTTAGAATGAGAATGCGGAAGATTGTTCCATGATTCATTCTTGTCTTCATGATGATGTTTGTTATGTTCCATGATTATTTTCCATTTACACCTTTTTATTAACATTTTCCAAGAATCTATCATTAATCTATACATGAACTATGGGGTAAACATGCAGATTAGCATCATTTTTAAGTTGATGGATGTGGACTAAACGAGAAAGGCACTGCCTATATTTCAGTCAAGTATTTTTATTTTTGACATCATTCAATTCCATTCATCATGCAACTTTCCATGAGTGTCTCTAAGTATTGTTTAATTCAAATATTCTACTTTTCTCATTCTATTGATCTTGAAACCAAATGATAACATGCATAGATTAGAGGGTAGCCAACTGACTGAACTGAACCTTTTACTTTTGCTGCACTTGAACGATTGAGAATAGCCCAACTGACTGACCTTACTGAAGTTTTTTCACTGTTGAACCAGTGACAGAATTACGATCATTGATCATCACTAGGGGTCTAGGTAGATTCTAGGTCTAATTGCATTTCAATGGGTGATGGTCAGACGGTTGTTAGGGGGGTCTATTATACTTACGTGCCTTTTATAGATCAATAGAGCAAGCATGAACTTTATCATAATAGATCTAATAATAATGATAATAAAATGATAACTATATTTCATCCAAAAGGAAATAATGTTATGTTGCTCCACTTAATTGCCTGAGTGTATGGTCCTGTATACTTCTTTCTGGTCTAAATCCACTTTGATACTCTGATAGTTTGTCCTCTACTCCATTTCTGAGCCTATTTTCTAAGATCCTAGCATAATTTTTTTGTACAGTCCGGGAAACCCAGCCACTTCGATCGCGGTACCGAGAGGCCTCTCATCTGTAATTTTTCTTTCTTTCTTATCCAATTCCCTTTTACAATTACAGTGTAGGGCCAGCACAATGAGGCTGGAGTTCTCTGGATCAAGATATTAAGCCAAGCAGGTGATCAACCCACTGTGATCATCTGTAATATTGTTTTTATTAATTGGCCAAACGCATTGGTCCATTCATTATCTTTCGTTTTAGCGCTTGTTTTTACTCTTTGATCCATTTTCACGGATCAGGAGACCATTTTTCAGACCTCATCACTTTGATTAAAAAAGGCATTCCGCCTTTTTGTTGGATTTCTTAACTGACCCGTAGTTCACTATTATTAACCCCCGTAAGGCTAGCCCTGCGAAATTGGATGTCCAGGCTTTCAACACAAAGCATGATGCGTGCACTGGCTGAAACTTCGAGTGCTGGAACGAACAATGGAAACAACCCTATTACATTACTTGGCACAGTCAATTTTAACTGCCACGGTCAGATAGAGGACATGTTTATTTCATCAACAAGAGCTTTCCTGCATAGAAACAAGGTTTGGAGCTCTAAGGATGCGGAAATTCGTTTTTAAAAAAGCTAGGCGGCGAGTTGCCCGGACTGTACTCTACACTTAACTATCATTTCTGGGTAAATTCCATCTGCACCCGGGGCTTTCCCAACTTTTATTTTCTTTGCACTTATAAGTTCTGCCATTGTTATTTCTCTTTCATTGTTAGTTTTAGTACTACCATTTGCACTAAGACTGTTATTGTTATTTAGGCTGTTGTTCTCTGTATTTTCTACATTAGTTAAGTTGTTTGGATTATAGTACACTTTCAATATTCTCTCCACACTTCTATTACTTTAACCACATCTTGCTGATTTTCTATGAAATTTTCTCCAAATTTTTCCCATTGTTGCTTGGATTATTGTGCTCACTTTCCAATCTTCTGAGCTTAAGCAATGATTTATCTGCTTCTATTTCTATACCTTGGTTAACAATCATTTCTGGGTAAATTCCAGCTGCACACAGGGCTTTCCCAACTATTATTTTCTTTATCACACTTATAAGTTCACCTTACACCGAAAGGTACTAAAAGGTTATTGTTGATAAAGAAAGAAGGCTTAATATGTTCTGCCATTGTTATTTCTCCTTCATTGTTAGAACTACCATTTTCATTAGGACTATGTTATTTTGGTTGTTGTTCACTGTATTTTCGATGTTAATTTTAGTTGTTTCACAGTGGGTTGATCACCCGCTTGGCTTAATATCTTGATCCACAGAAATCCAGCACTCATAGTGCTGGCCCTGCACTGTAGTGGTAAAAGGGAACTGATAAGAAAGAAAGATTTTAGTTGTTAGGATTATATAGATAGACTTTCAAAACACTCTCTCCACACTTCTATTATTTCATCACTGTTCTTAACCACATCTCCTTGTTTATATTTTTAACATGTTTTATTGGACACTGATTTTCTCTGAAATTTTTCTCCAAATTTTTGTTGCTTGGATTTCCTGGATATCCTAACTTCATCCTTAGCTTCCTCCCGTGTCTTCACTACTTTTACTTTTATCAGGTATTTTTTCCATGCATCTTTTTTCTCTTAAAATTTTTGTTTCACTATATCATTCCACCAAGTAGTCCTATTATTAATTGCCTCCTACTTTTCTTCTACAGGCTTCATATGGTGCACTTTCAGTAATTGTTTTCTTACTTATATGATATAATATTAACCACATACTTTCTACTACTCCTGTCTGCCTATCTTCAATTTTTCGTTTTATCATGTTTTGGAAAGTGGTATTTATGTCTCTCTTCTACTTTTAATTTTCTTTTTTGTTCTTTCTGTTTATTATTGGGTTGGTTTCATAAGAGCTAAGTTGAATTTCTCTACTATTAGAAAGTGATCACTGTATATTTCTGCTTCTCTTTTAACTCTGATGTCATTAGTATTAGTATAAACAGATGGCTGCTAACTATTATGTAATCTATTAATAATAATAAAATGCACATTTATTGCGCCTTCCCTCGTAAGAGCTCAAGGTGCATTACAATAGTAATATAAACACAGTACATGTACAATATATTATTTACATACAATATTCATAAAAGGAAAATCAATGCAGTATATCTAAGTCAAATTGTAATTTTGGAAGAAATACTACGTTAAAAAATGCATAATAATGATTCTGACAGCTGTACATTCAAAGGTAAGGAATTCAAAATTTCAGCGGCTTGAGATGGTAGCGCTCACTGACCAAACGTTTTGAGTTCGGTTTTAGGAGGAGTTTTTTATTTGAAGATCGTAATGGCCTATTGGGAGTAACCAGATCTTTCAAATAAGTTTGATATCTGATATCTGGATCTTTTAGGCACTGATAGAAGGCTATGGTGGCAATTTTGTATTGGATACGTGACATATCAATGGTAGCCAATGTAGTTGTTTTAAGGTGTAATATGTTCTCTACGCGAAACTTGAGTTACTAGTCTAGCTGCATTATTTTGTATTTGTTGTAACCTGTTGAGTTGTGTTGAAGATAGCCCTGCGTTGAATTGCAATAATCCAATCTTGACAATACAAATGAGCAGACCAATTTGTATCATCTGAAACTCTATAATAATGCCTTTATTTTGTGTTTTAGAAATTTTTTTGCTATTTTAAGGTTATTTCAGATGCAGAAATCTTGTTACTTCCCCATTGACACTTTCTGTTTTTCACCTTCTTTGCCTATTGCTCCGAAACATTTTTCATGCTTAGCCTACCCCAGCCATTTAGATCATCTAATACTAATATATATAATTTCTTGGTTTCATCTGGTGTTATCAGTAGCTAATTTGTAACTGGTGGTAAAAGTCTTCTTTTTCATCCTTTCATGCATCTTTGTTTGGACCATATCCTACAATTAATTTTGTTTTTAGATTTGAATTCAATAATTAGTTCTATGAGTCGCTCATTTTTTTATGAATTTAAAGTCACAGAGTCCATATTGATTGAAATTATTTGCTGATTTGAACTAAGCTATGATGTATTTGATGAAATGAATGAAAGCGCGAGGCGTGTAGTATTGGGAAAGGTCACAGGGGTCCAGTAAGAGAAGTTTATCAACATGACTTTTCATATGAATTTTTCAATAATTAAGATACAATTTTAAAAAGCTCTTTCATGCAAAATTGGATTGATCATGATTTATTTTTTTATGTATTTGACAGAATAGATCTCCCACTGCAGACAGCTTCATTTCTTTGATGAAAACATAAGAACCTGGGATATGATTTTCTCTTCAATAATCATTGCTGATTAAGCTGTCTTCACAATGGGAGTTAATACTTCCTTACCAGATCGTATTCATCACAACAGTTCAAAGTCAACCTTTTCTCGCACAACACATGGTTATTCAGTCAGTGAAAATGAGTGTGGAAGAGAAAAGAAAAGAAAGGCCTCCAAATTTGCCACACTCCGAAAGAAATTGACTAAAGTTCGACGTCATAGTCGTTCACTTGACAATGGAAAAATCATGCGAGAGATGCTTTCATCATTTTCCGTTCATGATGTTATGACACTTGTACAGGAGTATGAGGCCACAGGGGCCCTGAAAGAGTTATATCTTGCCGCTAGTCTTGCAAGACCATCAGCTCGTTCCTTGCGTCAGGACTTAGCGAGGCTTTATGACTATAAGTATTGTACTGATGTTGATCTCATTTACAAAAACACATGTTTTCCCGTTCACCGTGCAATTTTGTGTGTTAGAAGTCCCCATTTTAAGACGCTGTTATCAAAATATCCAGAATATGGTGCTCAAGTACCAATTAAGTTGAAAACACCAGGGGTTGATGTAGCCCTATTTTCAGCTTTGATAAGATATTTGTACACAGAAGAGTTGGGAGACAGCAGTGTGAACCTAGAGAATAATGAGCTCCTAGGAAGGCTTGCTGGAGAATTTGGAGTTCCCAATATACTGGAACATGACATGAAGCTGATGTTAGACAATGGGGAGTACAGTGATGCTATTGTTGTATTTTCTACGGACTCAGACCAAAGTGAAATGTCATCATCCTATCATCATAATCATAGCGAAGGTTATGGACAAGCTGCTAATTATGAATTTCGTAATTCTCGTGTATTTGAATTTCATTGTCACAAGGCTATTCTTGCCTCTCGTTCACCATTTTTCCGAAACCTCATTAACAGGAGAGCAAAATCTGGGGAGGAGATAACAGAAAGGACTTTAAGAACTCCGACTCGTATTGTGTTAGATGAATCTGTGATACCAAAACGTTATGCTCGTGTTTTGCTAAATGCCTTATATCAAGATACTGTGGATATGAGCTGTGTTTTAAGAGGAAGCCCCAGCATGTGTAGTCTAAGTGAAGTTCAGGCCATGGTGTCAAGTGGACGCTGCCAAATGACTGTGGTAGATGAAGCTATGGAGCTTTACCAAATTGGACAGTTTCTAGACACTCAGATTATAGCTCAAGGTAATATAATATTTTGTTTTTGATTTGAATAAGTTATTTTAAGTATCATCAATCAAAAGTACACTGTAATAATAATAATAATACTTTTTATTCATCCACATTCAGGAAATTCATTTTACAGACGTACATTTTAAAATTAGAAGAATAAGTATGCAGAATGGCATGTAGGAAACTTGATAATATTATACACAATAGGTGATATCATACACAATAGAAAATATTGTCCACAAAAGATAATATTATACACAATAAATGATACTACAAACGAAGTCACGATATTGATAGTGAATTCATTCACAACTGTATACTGATTTATGTAAACATAGCTACAATGTAAAAATGGCATATATAGAATAATAATGGGGAATTACAAGGTCAATCTCATATCACAGCTATAGATATAATAGTACATTTATCTATGTCATCTTATTTCAAAACATGGGTAGAGAAAGTGCGAAGAGAAGTGTTCACTTTTATTTAGCGTAGGCAAGTCTTATTCAGGCGGAAGGTATTTTTAAGGTTAATCAGCGTCAAATACTTTTTCTTATTTAGGTGGAATGTAACCAACCTCAATTGTCATACATTCTTTCTATGGTGGATGTTTTTTCTCAGAAGCGAAGCATGTTTATTAATCATATTATTTTTTTCTACTTTTGTAGGCTGTGAAGACATTATTATTGACAACTTGACGGCTGACTGTTTATTAAGTATTTTGAATTGGAGTGAAGAACCACATGGATCTAAGTGGGTTCATCGACAAGCCGTATCATTTTTGATTGAAGAGTTCATTCAGGTGAGTGTAATGTACCAAATGATGGTTATTTTTTATTCAAGTTGTTGATTATTGAACTTTTTTTTTTCAAGAATCAAATTGAATGGCTGAGACTTAGATTAATACCAAAGTTGGCAATGATGGGAAAGTAATGTTATATGCCAGATACCAGCAGACCTGCAAACTCCTATTTTCTAAAGGGATTTACTTGTTATTTAGTCATTTTAAAGCTTGTCAAATCTTTTTAATTTTATTGAATAATACTGGTTTTTTCACAATATCTTTTTTTTCTTTCTTTAGTCTTGTCCTGTTTTTACTTTGGTCAGGGTTGGCATACCAGATGTAGTTGTCTGTTTTTACGCATGCTTGTCCCTTAAAAAATATGTATTTTAGGATAGAATTTTGAGATGCCCGGTTAATTTTGACATTTACAGATAAAAACGTTTATTTCCAGTTATCTCATTCACAAGTTCTAATGGAGTTAAGTAAAGAGCATTTCAAGGAGGCTTTAGCTTCTGACTTCTTACAGGTGAGCTAAGAGGTTATTATATTCCATTTGATTTCATTTAGAGGGGGGCTCTCAACAGCCTATTGCCATTTTCATTTGCCCAGCTCAAGCTAGGCTTAGGGGGTATTTTCTTACTGTATTGCCTTTGATGCTTTTCTCATACATTCTCTTTCTCACTCTTGCTGTTAAATCAATTATTATAGTTTCAAACATGTCAAAATTAGACCAGCGATACACACATATTCCCTTCCCAATACCATAATGAGTGTACCATGTGTAAATCTGTACGTTCTGACAATACTAACATTTCATGCTGGTCACGGAAAGACATAACACCAATATCTCATGCTGGTCACGGAAAGATATACAGGAGCTGCACCTTCAAGAGAAAATTCTGGGGGAGAATAAGAATTCAGTCTGCTGACCTCGCCTAATGGGATAAAGTGAGGGAGGAGGAGAGAGAAAGGATTGATAATATTTTTACGTCATATAACCCCCATATAATTTAGAAATGACATTGTTAGCAAAGGTAACCATGGGTATTTTTACCCATGTCCTGCTTCTGGTGGGATCTTCTATTTCCCACTTAAAACTAAGCTCTTTCTTTTTACTTTTATTTACAATGCTGTTCATGTGGCATCTCACAAAACAATTGCAAATGTCATGTATTCGAAAAAGCTGTGAGCAACCTACCAAAAAAGAAAGAGATGACAAGCAATGCAGTGTTACATGACTGCAGGATGCGGTATAGCAACTACCTGTCCTTCATTGCTTTATTTTTAAATAGCTGTAAGTCATTGAAAATTACATATATCTGGTTCATTTTTCTTGATGCTCTCATCTACTAGAGATTTTTTTAGCTTTTTATTTTGTTATCCAAACCGCCTCAAATCCCCAATTAGTTTTGCTGCCAGCTCCATGTTCAGCATTGCTGAACTCAGTGCTGGAACAACTCTGGATCAGGTAGATAAGGCAAGTAGGTGATCAGCCCACTGTGCAGCTTTTTAATGTGTAAAAATGTTTGATTTACTTGAACTGGTAGAATGCAGATGGTGCTAAGGAAAAGTGCATGAACAGTATGAGTGTAGGTCTAAAGAGAGATGAAAAGGCACTGATGGTTGAGATCTGTAGATAAGACCAAGAACTGGCATAAACTAAAGTTAACTTGTATAATATTATTTATTATGATTACATTTTTTACTTTAGAAACAGTCAAGTTTAATATTTTCATTGCAGTGTGGAGAAGCTGATATACTCAGTAGTGTGATAAGCTGGGGAGAGCACCACTTAATCAAGAGGGTTGAAGAAAGAGGTTAGTCAGTTTCCTTTTTGTCATTTTGTTGTGTTGTTATTTATAGGAAAAGTATTTTTCTCACCTTCGATAACCTATGTTTATATGTACTTGTTTTATCGTTATTATTTTTTTCATTTTCTTTTTTCAGAGCCAAACCTTTTATCCCATACAGCTCATAGTATCGCCAAAAAAGGTGTAAAAAAGAGGGATCTCAATGACACTGAACTAAAGAGTATTTTGTCAGAATTATTGCCACTAGTTCGAGTGGAACACATTTTGCCGCCCAATAGTGATGTCATGATGGGAGCTGTGAAGAGGGGCTTGATTGAGTGGCCTACATGGCATACCTATCCTGATGATGCAGTGATGCACCGAATAGGGGCCTGGACAGGGATGACCAACAGTGGAGCCTTTTCCAAACCAAGACTTTTCGCACCCTTTTATGAAGAGGCTAAAGTAAGGGAATATTATTAACTGTTTTTGTTTTCAGTATTTTTTAATGTTGTGTTTATCTTGTTGCATGGTACATACCTGCCAACCCGTATGATTTAGTGTATTTTAGTACGATTTTTACTTATTTTTCCTCTTTGAGAGTACAATTTTTATCGGATTGATCAGCACAGACATTTCAAGCGATAAGAATATATTTTCTGCGAAACAACAAATTTACTGGTTGTATTAGAGCTCTTTTTATCGGTAGAAACAAAGGAATGAATTTACATTTTTTACTACTGTGGGAATGAATTGCATGATCGCCCTTCCTACACTAGTATCTGGGGGTTAATCTATATTACAGAGAGATAATAATCTTCCTTGCAATGCTTACATGAAACTTTGCTGAAAATGGAAAATTTAGATTTTTAGAAAATACTCTTTTTGGCATGAAAATAGTATTTTATAGCTCATGGAATGTTAGGCAGGGGGTCCCAGTAGCGCAGAGGCACGAATCTCGCCTATGAAGCGAAAGGTACCAGGTTCGATTCACGGCAGCAACAGGTATTTTTCTCCTTGAAACTTGGTGAAAACCTATATGCCACTCCCCTGATCCTTTTCAGGTTGGTGGGGTCAAGAACCTAGTCCTATTAGAGATGGACAATAAACATGGAGGTCCCGTGTGTAGTTGCGCACATCCAAGAACCCTTGGCAGTTAAAAATCGATAAGAGTAGGCCGATGTCTGGGCAAAATTAATTCCTACCACAAAGGTCACAAATATCTTAATCCCCAGAAATCCAGCACTCATAGTGCTGGCCCTACACTGTAATGGTAAAAGGGAACTGGATAAGAAAGAAAGGAATGTTAGGCCTATGTGTATATGTACTAAATATATCGTATTTAATGCCAAGAACCTTGTTTAAATTAACATTTTGCTCGTATGCGCAACTTTATGCAGAAAATACTAGTTTTGCCCTGAAAATACTAGTTTCAGTCTTTGAGGGTTGTCAGGTCTGGTGGTGAGACTTGTTATGAAATTTTTACAAGATTAATGTAGTGAGTAAAAAATGACTTGAATTGTTACATGAGAGAAAAACAAATTCAGTGTCACGTCATTGAAGAGCAGTGAATTATATGTTGATAAAATAGTTTAGGTACAAAGAATGTGTAATGACTAAGTCATTAGTTTGTTTTTTTGCCATGAATATTATTGTATTATGTTTTAGCATAGTTATCCCTCAGTTATGAATACATGCTTTTCGAAACACTTGAATCTTTTGAGAGAGAGAAAAAGAAAAGTGATGTTTCACAAGTGTAAGTAGTTTGCCACAGTTGTTTGAAAAGCAAATTTAATTTCCATTGAGTAATGTAAGGGTTTTTTATTTCATATCTAGCCATCAAGCTCACACCTAGACTACAAATGATAACAATTAAAATTTAAGTGCTGGAAAGCAAAGATCTTGACATTGAATGGTCAACCTCTGTTAATCTGTTTTGAAGTTGGTCTGGCTGGATTTCTCTGGATCAAGATATAAAGCCAAGCAGGTGATCAACCCACTGTGAACAAAAATGATCAGTATTCAGACCTGTATATTTTCCGTCTTTAGACGGAGTCCGTCCCATTGATATACGGTACATTTTGCCCTCATGCCATATTAAGAAACGTGAAACTTTATGACCCGATCATCTCCCAAATAAAATGACGAAGTGATTTCCTTCTTAAAGTCTTTTACGGCCCTTTTATATCATAACAATGAAGTTTATAATTTAGACCTAGGACGACTGTGCTACCTATGTATCTAATTATGGCTTTCTGGGAATGCGTTGCTCGTTTATTATGCCTTCGTCCGATTCGTCACTCAGCCGTTTCGCTTTTTTGTTTATCTCCGTTTCCGAATCTGTTCTTCCGAGTTCCGTCCACCTAGGATGGAACTGTAACTGTAACACTACTTTCCGTCCGTGCAGGACGGAATTGAGAAGGCCATAGGCATATTACTATCACTACGTGTGCATGCAAGTAGGCCTTGGCCTGACTGACGCGTGCATGTGACGTCACTCACCTAGCTAAATTTAGAATGGGGGTAGGCCGAGAAGTCTCGATTGGTGAATGTTTTTGCGTTTTCTGTTCTTGGTACATAGATACTGTATCTGGATGTGATCTATAGTATTGAATAGTGCCAGTATTTATAGCTTTGAACTTTGCCTTTTATCACTATCATCACGATGCCTGGGCAGGTTCGAGATTTCGTCAACAGAACTTCGGATTTGAAGGGAATTTTTGTTGTTGTTGGGTTTTTGGGGGTTTTTTTATTCGTTACACTACTTATGGGTATGTCTTTGGCCGTGTGAAAAAAAGTTCAGTCTTTTTCTTCATCAGCCATTTACAGGTATGAGTATTATTAATATATATATATGATTGTCTTTTACAATGTTCAGAATACCCTGGAGGATATGCTGTCCCAAGGCTCTCAGTCAGGCGGGCATCGTGTGAGGACAGTGCACATGTCTGCCATTCCAGATACTTTATACATGCTTGAAACAGCTTACGGACATTTACCGCTCCCATATTCAGGATCCCCTGTCTCAACTGTAGATATTATTGCTGGCACCATCCCTGGTAAGTTTTAAATCTTGTTTCATTTTATAAGGAAATTTATTTATTTTCAAATGTTGCCGCTATCTATCTTATCACTTTTAATTATTTGGGTTTGGCATCCATGTTCCAGTGGTTAAAACACTCACTTTGAATATGGAGGTCTGTCTGGGCAGGCAGAATTTTGTCTAGACCTTTCAGAGTTTGCCACCTGAGAGTAGCAGATAAACATTAAGACTGGAGTGACACATGGATGACCAAACATTTAGACTTTTGTTGAAAATTTGATATACCTGACTGACACAGAAAGGTATAACAGGAATTGATAAAGAAAGAAAGAAAGAAAATTTCACATTATCTTCATGTGTCGATAGAGTTTTCCTATGTCTTGTTCATGTGAAAATATAATGGTTCACGTGATATGTGAATATTTATAATCATTCATTTACCAATTTAGGGAGTGTTTGCTTTCCATTAAATAAATCATAAGGTAGTGAGGTAATTGAACCTGTGATAACTTCCAAAAAGAACATTTTACATGGACTTGATTATATTCATCCATGGTAGTAGTAATAATATGATCCATGATTACTACCATTCTTTTTATTACTTTGACTATTCCATCCTCAAACTACTTGCCCTCTGTTACTTTTATGAAATATATAAGAGAAGCAAACTTCACTAAGTTACCACAGAAGATAAAATTGTCAGGACCATCATAACTGTATGGAGGATGCAGCCGAGGCATCAGAGTCAGATGACTAGGATGCGAAAGGCATAACTGTATTAGCCTTATTGCTGGCTGACTTGACACTGCTTATACAAATTTAGTACTCCAATTCAATTGTCACAAACCTCTTCTCCATTGTCTTGGGCTAGTTTGGAAAATAAGGTAGATATAAAAATTGCATAGTAAACGAAAGCATTTTTAAGTTTGCCGATGTTGTGAAATAATTTTCTTTTTATTTTATGTTATATTCTTATAATGAAATATGCTGAATTTTTTGTGAATCTTTGCAGTTCCAGATAGAGAGACATTCGTCAAAATGTTGGATAGAGAACAAGAATTGATGCAATCCAAACCAACTCAGAGAGCCACCTCCCTCACTTCCTCTGATAAGCGAGCTCTAACATTGAATGCTGCTTTCTTCACTCAACTGCGAGTTATACGGGAATTTGGATTGCCTGATAATGCGGTTGAAGTTTTGCAGAATAGTCAATCTTACTTTACTTCAAACAGTTATCGCCGCCATCATAAACATCATCCCTGTCCAAATATGGCCCCTAGAGAGCAACAGAAACCACATATACTTCGGTCACGTCCACATTGTTCTTATAAGCACAGTCTTACAAGGAGCCTATCACCATCATTGTCACATCGCACTTTAGAGGTAAACTATATTTCTCAACGTAATTTTATAACTCAGCTGTATACATTTTGTCTATCCAGTTGCCTGAAATATGAACCAACATTTTAACTCAATACCACTCAGAATCAAACAGAATCAAGGAAAAATAACCAATAAGACTTAGAATTTGGCCTAAAAAGGTGTGAACAAACTTTCCTTTTCCTTGATCCCTTTAAAAAAGTAATCATTTCCTCTATACAACTCTGCTTACAGCACTTATTTTGTTTTTGCCTGTAGCAGAGCCATAGCGGTTAAATAACTAGTTAACTAATCACCCTTTAGAGAGCACATGTATTTGTATGATATTTTGTTTTAATTATATCCATGCTAAATTGCTGATACAAGAAATTTTGTTAAATATCTTTCCATAAAATGTCATTTTTCTTTCTACACATACTATTTATATTATTTGCTCAATCTCACTCATTATTGTTTCATTGTTTGTAATTGTCAATTTTTCAATCTGACAATGTATTTTGATTGTTCCACTGGTCTGTGGAACTGATATTAACTCTTTTCTTCTTTATTTTTTCTATTTCGTCATGAACAGAAAGATCCTTGTGGCGAAAGTGTCTTGAGCGATGTTATGCCAGACATTGCCATGGCGTCTGCCACGTTGTCACAGATTCATCTTCATGATGAGATAGAACCAGACTTCGGAGATAACGGACACCCAACACTCTACATTTAATTTGGTCCTGAATTCATATTCTTTTGCTACAAATGTGTTGTAATTTTGTATGATTGGATGGAGGGACGTGAGGCTAGATGTATGGTATGTGTAACAGAATTAGAAATGTTTGTTTTTTTAGATTTCCTATTTCTATCGAAAACGAACGTATATAACCTCTTTGGCTTACAAAATAACAGTTGATTGATTCAAAGAGAAATTATCTAAAATTTGTCTTTATCATAAGAACTTTGCTTTTTGGTGATATTATTATTATTGTGCATCCCGATTTTCCATTTTTCTGATTTGACTTTTGAGGTTACATTAGCTTGACAATCTTTAAATGATTTTAGCTGGACAATCCTATTTCTATAGTCATTTGCTCCATAATTGATATCTATAATTGGTATGATCTTATAAATGGCACTTCCTTAGTTTGCATATGTGATTGGTGAAAATCATATTTGAATCAATTCAAAGAAATTGTATTTTGTGGCTTGTAAATATTTAATATATAGCCCTAAATTGACCTCAATGTATATGAATTGTAGAAAGAATTTGAAACCTATGCTAAAAGGGTTTGCTGGTCTCTTCACTCTTTTCATCTTTCTACCTTAAGATGGCCTGTCAGTCTCTTAAGTTGATGTTTGGATCCTGCACATGATTGTAGAGCTTCAACATAACAGGCATAAAGTCCGACGAGATGTTTACTTTCTACGCATAGATTATTGGGGCGTCATTATAAAATGTGCACCGTGTTCTCTGGCTCCAACCATACTTTTCTTATTTTGACATATAGAGGGGTATACAGTTATGAAAAAAAGAAAATGTGTACAATACCCTTTGCATTTATTATACAAACAAATCAATATTGCATGTATACATGTAAAACAAGCACAGCCTTAATCTCTCAGATATTCAAACAAAAAATGAGGCTAACTAATTTAATGTGCTAATATTTTTATGAATTAAGTATTATAACTTTGATGTGATACTTACTGTATATCTACTTCCCACCCCTGTACATTGCTGGAGTTATGACGACTGAAAAATTGTATTCTACTGGCAACTCACTGTCTTACTGCATAACAGTTAGTTGTTAATTGAATTGGTTAGTGTTACGTAGACAAACAATGACTCCCTTTCAAATGTAGAACCGACTCCTATATAATGTTTTGTTTTTATGTTGATAAATATATAACTTGATATATTTTATATGAAGTTAGACAATCTTTTAAAATGATTTCCTATTAAGAGATGTGATAATTGTTATCTGGAGTCACTGAGACTTACTGCGATGAAGCTTGATATCACTGTTGACCAACTTTTAATTTATTAGAAATGTTTCCTGCTGCAGACGAGCGTGGTGATTTGTGATATATAGATTTATTATATTTTGTTTTGTCATCAGTTGCGTATAAGTAAATACATGTGTATATGACCTGCTAGACCTCTCGGCCCATTTATGTAGTGATTTGTCTTTTTCATCTTTACAGTGACTGTGATGTACAGCCACATATTGTGATACGACAAGTAAACTGATGGATTAATAAAGAATAAATGTCTCTAACCTGTTTTGATCTTATGATTATTATTGTTAAGGAGAAAAATGTATTTTGTTGTGTGACCTTCATATATGTATAAAGCATTACTAAAAGCAATAACTCATGTTTTGCATTGGTCTCATATGTGCAAAGATTGGGCTGTGCCTGGTGATAATAAATCATAGAAAGTGAGAAATAACAACAATATGTGTATGATTTTTTTTTTTTTTTTATGAATAAGCACAGACATGCAAAAGAGATAAACTAATAACTGTTATGTTTATGTGCATATTCTGCTGTCAATTCTATTATATTTCCATGGTATAAGACTCAGGGTCCCAGTGGCGCAGAGGTACGGTTCTTGCCTCAGAAGCGAGGTTATTTTTCTCTTATCTTATGAAACTCTGTGAAAACTTATATGCGACTCCCCTGATTCTATTCAGGTAGGTGGGATCAAGAACCTAGTCCTATCGGAGACAGACGATAAACTCGGAGGTCCTGTGTGCACGTTG
>JARBEP010532760.1:0-16117 GCA_030265255.1 Tritonia festiva
CACACACACACACACACACACACACACACACACACACACACATACACACATACACATACACACACACATACACACACACACACACACACATACACACACACATACACACACACACACACACACACACACACATACACTCTTTGCCACATGGCGGGCCTTCTTCTTCTTCTTCCTTTTTGACTGACAAAGTTTAATTTTACAATTTCATCTTTAAAGATATGACATAAAACATTTTTTGTCAATCATTTACTCAGGTCATCAGAAGAAAATCATGCTTGCCATCGACCGTTTGAAAAGGATTACCCAGGGATCCAAACGCCTGTCTTCTGTTGATGGCCGGACTGCCTCCCTTGAGCTTCTAGAACCACCTCCTCCTGCCCCTCCTATGTCAGCGAGGTGGTCAGGGGAAATAACTGCCATCCCTTCTCATGTGTACGATGGAGCGTTGGGTGGAGCGCGTCCCAAAAAGTCCTCCTCAGGTGATAGTATCAGTACAAACAGTAGTGGAAACAGTGGAGGTAGTAGTGCTGGTAGTGGCACAGGGGGTGAAATGCGAGTGATTCCATTGCCGAGAGAGGATGCTGGGATGGCGGGGGCCATGCCGTTCCGACACAACTCACCCAACGCATCAAATATGCAGCCTGATTTAGTCGCCATCCAGGTAAAGAGACCAATGCGCAGCAGTACCTCCGATGACAAAAGGGAAGGTGGTAACGGCATGTACAAGTCTTTCCATGGGACGCAGCGACGACCCTCGGACGGGGGAGAAATAATGTACATCGATTCTAACAAACCGGTGGCCAAAGTGATGTCCATGTCAGATTATGAACCGAGGAGTGAGCTGGTTCAGATGAAAGACGGATCCGTAGTGATGACACAATCAGCACATCCTAGCATGTCTAGGAGTGAAGGAACCGCCACAAAGGAACATATTTACGCCACCCCTCAGATTTCCCCGACTCAAACCAAACTCTTGGCCTCGGCAGGGGATTTGGCAGGACCTTTGCATGTCAACACAGGGCTCCAGTCTTCTGTCCAGGCTAGGGCATCTCCCCCAGGAGGCAAAGCAAAGAAAATCCCTCCCCCTCCTCCCAAAAGAACACACTCAATTCGAGAAGGTCCTGTGTCAGAAGGCACAATGGCTGCCCCGGCCTCACCAAAGCCTAATGATGCTAACATTCATAAACCTCAATTCTCACAACAATCATCTCCCTCCTCTGTAGCTGCCACCTCCATTACGACCCCTGCATCCACCATCACCATATCAGCGTCTGTTCACCCTCAGCCTTCTCCTAGTAAACAGCCACCACCTGTCTCGGAGAAACCGCAGAAAGCAGCGCCCCCTGTCATTGCCAACAAACCTATTCAACAACACTCCCTTCAGCAGCATCAGCAACAACAGAAACAGCACCAGCCTCCAATCCAACAACAGCAACCACAACAAAAACAACAACAACAGCAACCACAACAAAAACAACAACAACAGCAGCCAATTCAACCCCAACATCAACAACCGCTGAAGTCGAACCCACTTCCGATAGCTCCTAAACCTTTATCTCCCAAACCAGTCCTATCCCAAAAGATGGCGCATGCAGGACATGCTGATCAGACACCGTCGTCGGTATCCAGTAAACTTTCTACATCACCACACCAGTCGTTTATGATACAACAAAGTGGACCTAGCACCCGGTCTCCTGCTATAGCTATTCCCAAATCTTCGCAGCCCAAGCAGCAACCGCAACATTCTTCTCTGTCTCAGTCTCCTCGTTCATCTGGAATTCTGAGCTCTTCTCCAGGTCGTTCTCACCTTTCAGAACACCTATCCAAATCATCACCCCCAGCGGCGTTACACTATCCTCCTCAGCAGCAAGAGGAACAACCACAGGTGAAAGCATTTGCTAGCTGTGTGAGAAGCCTGTCGGAAAAATTTGGTAAGGATAGCGAGGACGAAGATCAATTTCCGGATAATGTGTCTACAGACAGTGATGACTTCCCACCCCCTCCCCCACCAATCGCCATGGATATTATCACACCAAAAATACACAACTATGGAATCCCGCCATCGCGGGAACGCTCAAAATCTGGTTTTGGCTTGGGCCACCAGCGGGATATAGCATCTGTACCTCCTACTCAACGTAGGAACTTCACCTCTGCTGTGTCTGGCATGGGAGAACCGGTAGGATCGAGAAGAATAAACCCTGGTGTTACGTTGCCCAAAGATGAGAAGGCGTCCTCCATGTTAAGTGCCAGATTACCAGAACAATCGAATAATCTGAATCAGATTCGTAAACAGCCGGACGTTTTGGTAAAGCCTGTCAGCGCTTCGGATCAACATAAACATTCTATTGCTCAGCAACAACATTATCAACAACAACAACAACAACAACAACAACAACAACAACAACACCACCAACAACAACAACAACCATCAAGGCAACAACAACAGCAGCATCAGCAAGTCTCGTCAAATGAGTCGGACCCCGCCACTGCTATGAGCAATGATAAACGCAGCGACTCTACCATGAGTTTTGAGTCGACATCTTCGACATCTAGTGTGGATTCCAATACTTTGCCATTTGCTAATGAGAATGTGGGCACCATCAAACAGCGGGCAGCCAACGCCAAGCCTTCTATTGTTCAATCCGTAGACCAAGACGACGGTCAGAAAAACGTAGACTTGAATGCAGATATGTTTGATCATGAATCTCCAGGTCTCATGCCGGCAAGAGGCAATCACACTAAGTTATCATCTTCCTCAACACCCTTATCACCATCATCGCTGTCTTCTTCATCACCTCATCATTATGCCAGTAATTCTTCACCTGTCACCCCTAGGCCTTCTCAACAACAACAACCTCATCCTCCAAGTCATCATTCAGCAGACCCTAAAGGTGAGATTACCTAAACCTTTCAGGGTTTTTTTCTCATTTCATAATGAAATAAGAGCATGTCTTACAGTGAAACCTTGTTTTACCGCCAATTCTAGGACCAAAGAAAAGTTGGCGATATGAGTGGCATTATGTTAAAAATGGTTTGAATGAACAAATGATCATATCTGTAGCGAAAAGAAGGCGACAAGCGAGAATGGCGGTTAAAAAGGAGGCCGTATGATGGGGTTTTACTGTATTTAGTTGGTTGGTTTGTGTTGAGGAGAGGGTTTTTTATTGTATCCATATCTGCATCTTCTGGCACATTATCATATCATGTGCCTCCTTTCCAGCAAACAGTCCAAAAAATCATAGATTCACTGTCCTTACTTTTTCAAGTTTAATTTTATTGAGCAGGTATATTCATTCACCTCTGGACCTTTCAGAGTTTTCATGGCTCTGCCCTGGAGGTTCACGTAGAATCTTCTCAAGTTTTGTTGAAACGCCTTTGATATGATTTGACCTTCCTGTCTTGAAGGGGGCATAATACTTCGAACTTTAGAACTTTCTTTCTTTCACTGGGGTAAACTGATTCCATATTGAATTTGTATCAATATCTCATATTGTTGTGAATATTTTTTCCTACTAAAGGAAAATTCCCTTCCTCCTTTTAATACATTACAGATGTAAATAGCAGGAAGAAAAAGGTGATGAAGATGAGGATAACAGAAGTATGATTTTGATAATTATGTGTCGACGGATAACAGTGTTTGTTTAAAGTAACGTCGTTTTTCTCTTTCAACTTTTTTTTCCCTCTTGGAAATATATTATAGCTCTGTATCAATGATGCTTTGCAGAGAGACAGATGAAATTTTAAAAAGAACAATCACGCTTTGCTACTATCTAGACCGCTAATACTGAAATACTGTTGGTTTTTTTAATGCCAAAAAGGATTATCTGTCCCTTAATTAATATAATGCTCTTGTGCAACAACAAATAGTTTCCAACTAATTATTAACATCTTATTTTGTTTCGGTATTATCCCAAATCAGGATTTGTTATTAGTGTTATCTTGCTTCTAATCAGCTGAATATATTATGATGTAGCTCTGCAATTTGTTGATTTTTTAAAATCATCATTAATTTTTATTTATTTATTTTTTATTTTTTTAGATTTGATTTTTATTCCTCCTTTCCCACTCTGTAGTCAGTGTTTTTTATATTTTTTTTAAAATTGTTTGTTTTTTTTGTTATTGTTTTTACCTTGTACGGTTTTTGGGGGAATTTTTTTTAAAGTGTAAAATTTTTCTTAGCTCCTAAACAAAATTTGATTTTGTTCCTCAATAATCCTGGGTTGGAATATAGGAACAAAAATCCATCCCCAAAAACTGATGACAAATTTGTATAAAATTTCTAATGATGATTGAAATGGAAAAAAGTTATTTTAAAAAAGTATCGGGTTTCGAAGTTTTGCCTTGGGGACTCCTTTATGGTGCAGTTGTAATGCACTCTTCCCAGTCAAAGAATTAAAAGGACTGTGTGGATTCAAGTGCTATCAGAGATGAACTATATTCAAGAGGTCTTGGCAGTGATCTTCATGGTTTGAAATGGGGTCTAAAACTGATCATTTTATACTTTGATAAGAACAAAAATCTATCCTCAAATACTGTTATCATGAACATTTTTCATGAGTGATTTGAAGAATTAATTAAAAGAGAATAGTTGGGTTTTGGGTTTGTTTTTTTGTTTGTTTTAATTCAAATGTATTTATTATTTTTGGGGGGGGATGTTGGAATTTCTGAGGGTTTACTGAATTAAAGGGGAGCAGGCACCTGTAATACAATTAAGCAAGGATGGAAAATGTAAAAGTGCCAGAAAAATGCTGGAAAATAGCCAAAGAAGAAAGGGTATACTGGGAGTGAGTATTGGGGTTAGTTAAGTCCTTAAACAATGTGAATGATAACATGAAAAAATGTTTATTTGCCAGTTTGCCAATTTGAAAGGAACAACTGTGTTGACTTTCAGTTGAGAGTTCATTTCCGTTCATGTTATGTTAGCATGGCACTGCAGTAAGAATATCAATGAGATATCAAAGATTTAGTTTGATTATTGTTATTCTTATCACCATTTACTCTTTCACTTCTTTCAACTTCTCTACCCATATCATCATCATCATCATCATCATCATTTAAGACGACTGGTGTTTTTTCCCAGGTGCAATACGACCCCCTGTGCCAAATAAAAAGCCCATGCTGAGTCCTAAGCCGGTCCGACCCAGCCCACCACAGAACCCTACACAGTCACAACCATCTGCACCACCACAACCACTTCAGTTCCACACTGCAACACCAGAAACAACAGCTACAACATCGCAACCACCACCACCATCAAAGCCTTCTGCCGCTGCTGAGGGGTATGTATTATTTATTATGTTTGGAATTAGTAGTATTACTAATGATTGTCAGTAATAAGATACTCGACTCAAGCATTTTTTACCGAGGTCAGCAAGAGAGTGATGTTTCGAAGTGCCTTCTGTCGAAATCGGAAATTTACAAAACTTTTGTGTGTAGAACTCAGCACCTTTAAGTGAAAAACACTTATATCAATTCAAGGGGAAAACTCTTATTTTGTCCTCACTCATTATATAGTGAAATACGTTCAGTTGTTTATCTTATGTATTTGTCATCTTTGGTATTGCTCTCTACTTGTTTCTCTCTTTGTATCTCTCTCTTTCTCTCTCTCTTAGTCATTATCTCTTCATCTTACTCTCTTTTTCTCTTTCTCTCTCTCTCTCTCTCTCTCTCTCTCTCTCTCTCTCTCTCTCTCTCTCTCTCTCTCTCTTTTTTTTTTTTCACACTCTCTCTTACAGTCTCTCCCACACTCTTTCTCTCAAGATATGTACATGCAGGCTATCCTTATGTAGAAGTTTTTTTTAATGTGCTAATTTCAATGTCACAATTTATTTGAATGTATCAACTTCATTGTCACAAGTGACACTTTGCTTCAGTTGGGAAGGTATGTTCCTTCTGATTGACAGCAACTGAGAAACTTTTATCTTGTAATAGAGTATTTAGGCTACTAGAAAATATGTTAAATAAAAACCGGCAAACTAAGCCATAAAAAGGTTTTTTAAGCAGGGCTGCGTCTAGTTAATTATGTCAATATTGTTGATAGTACATCTAGCCCTAAAATGTTAATAAAAAACTTATTAAAACAACTTTTAGTATTATTCAGCATTCAAACCTAGTTCATATAGATAAAAAAAATTTACACTAATTTGTTCATCAAAACTGAAAATCAAACAATCATTGATGCTATTATGAACAAGTCAGATTTGATATATCTTTCTAGAGCTATTGTGTAATAGTAATACGGTTAAAAATGAAGCTAGAAATAAAAAAGGGAGATAGAGAGAGACAGAGAGAGTATGAGTGTTATAACGTTGCCCTGTCTGATCTAAATATAGCGGTTATCTACGTTAATGTCAAACACATTTGTTCATTGATACAAAGATCTAGCAAAAAATTTTCTTTGCTGACAGGATACCATTTTTTACAATCGGTGTATAAGATATCAAATTAAACGTTTTAATTTCTGGGATCTACCCCCGCTGTTAACGATCTCATTGAGGGTACTTAATCTATTATAGAATTCTAAAAATAACACAAGCCTTTTTGGGGGGAGAATGACACGCACAGTCATCAATTTTTTTGTATATTTTGCAAATCATGTAGAAGTTGCTGAGAACATATAGAACATTTTATGCATTCTGTCGTTGAATTGATGGAAAACGCATTGTTTCTTTTGATTATATAGCCACGGTTAGGATTTTTCACTCCACGGCCTTCAATCTTGCGTTCATCATCGATCCTGCAATGCATCACAATAAATGGTGCGTTCATCATGGTGTAAGGACCACAGCTACCAAGGCTTGGAATGGGGAAAGCTGGGTATCATTCCCACCTGCATAAAAGCTTGTAATGAAATAAAATACGCCTCGTTACACTATGTTTTAGTTGCTCACAGTGAATTGAAATCTGAAAACATTGCTCCTTTTGAAATGATTTTTTTCATTATAATCTCATTTGCTTGTATTAGCTGACTGTCAATTGCTTTTTATATGATCTCCCATGTCATATTTGTGGATACTCAACACACTGTCTTGTTATTTTTATTTTCACCATACATGCTTCTCTGCCAACTTACTTAGAAAACTGTCTTCTGTTTGTGTTGAAGGAGCAAAGTTCGATCGTAATTTTTTCTGTTTAAACCATCATTTTGTATTAAAATTTCTAAGATAATATGTACAAACATTATTTTTGTTTAAAGAGTGAAGAAAGCTTTGAAGATTATAATATCAATATATTCAAACAGCTTTTGTGAAGTGTGGTCCTCAATATACCATTGGCTGTTGAAAGTATGCATAGTCTATTGAATAGTTTTTGGGTTGTTGTTGGGGTTTTTAAAGTCCTGTAACAGCCAGAGTGATAGAACTCGTTCACAACTTTCAAAGGGACTTGACTCCTACTATTGCCACTTTTTGGTAACAAGCATATTGGTAAAATCGATGGCATGCAGGATTTTGAGAAAAAAAAATTGACTTGCAATTGTAATTAGCAAAGAAGCAACAAGGATTATTTAAGTTTAAGTGCAATTTATACATTTTTTAAAGCTTGCAACATTTGTTTATTTTTTTTAACTTTTTTGTTTTTTGTTTTTTTGGGTGGCAGGGTGAGGTTCGGGGTTTTTTCCACCTTCACTTTCGTTGATACATTGTGTCGCCACAAGTTTTGGAATAGCTTTTATCACATTTTTAGCTTAGTAAAACTCATTATTTTTTGTTTCGATTTATTTATGTTGACTTTAATTTTTTGCTTTTATTTGCGGATGAAAATTCACAAGAAATTGTTGTTTTGCTGAATTAGCCATATATTCTGTTTATCACCATCCTCTGTTTTCAGGTTATTTTGTTTCTTATCAGTTGTTTTAGATCTGTGTTGAAGTGAACTAATTTTTGCGTTTTTTAAAAATCAGTATTATGTACGTAATTCTACATAAGATGATCTTTTCGTGACAATACAGTATTACAGAATTGTTGTTTGTTTTTTTACTTTTTCATCTCATTTCTCTCTTGGGTCTATGTTTGATTATGATTTATGAAAACAAAAACTTTCCGTTCTATCGGCTGCATTTACTTTTTTTGTCATAAATTATTTCCTTTTTAGTTTGAGTCTATTATTGATGTTGGTGGGTTTTTATTGGTTTGGGGTTTTTTTAAAGATTTTTTTGAGAGCTTTTAGAATGGTTGTTCATCTGAGATGAAAAGTTGGCTTTTGCAAGTATTAAAGTACCAAACTGTAGTACGTATTGTCACTTTTTCTCTATTTTGCTAAACAAACGAATGTAAGTCTCTGATCGTTTCTGAACAGTTTCCATTTTTGACTTGTCATTTCAGGAAACGAGAGGGAGAGACGGGTAACGTACTGTGTGACATTGACAACATGCTGCAAGATTTGACGGATGAATTGGACGCCATGCTGGAGGAAGAGATGGTCAGCTGATCTGTGGCAGAGTTTAGGAAATCAATTAGAATTCAGATGATGTTATCTCTTCAACCATGAGCTTTATTGTTTTATTTATTTTTGCTTGGTTGGTTTTAAGGTGTTCAAGGGCGCTTTAGACAGAGAAAGATCATTATTTAGTTCCAGTTTGATAAACTCTTTTTTAATTTTGGGGATGATAACAAATTCAAAAAGGTCGTTTTCAGAATTGGATTGAATGCGTAACTTATAGTTTCTGAAAAATGCATAGGATTTGATCTTGTGATTTATAAAGCTGATGTGAAAGGTCAGCAGTATTTTACTTAGAATAATTTTTTGTCAAACATATACAGCTTTAGAATTCAACCTTAATCCTATCGCCCAGCTTTTCCTTCAAATGTTTTCGAATGAGTCTCCACTCATGAATTTTCTTCTGCATTTTAGTAGCTTAACTGTGAAGAATGACAGAAGAAAGTTCATTACAGAGATATGTGTGTTTGAAGGGTGGCCCATGAGTGATAGGCAAGCTTTGAAAGGAGATTTTTACCGAAATATTAAATATTTCCTGTTATCTATCATTTTTTTGCTTATAAACAAACAGAAGCAAAGACGTACATTTTTTCGCCCCTAATTATAACTGTGAAAGATCATTTTGATTTTTGTTCTTTTTTTCTAGGTATAATCCCAGAAAATCATTTCACCCAATATGATATCTACACTAAAACTCATTATTGTGATAGTTGAAAAAGAAAGCTGACTGACAGATGAGATGTCTTTTCTAAAAAGTGTGATGGCAAATCAATGTACAATTTATTGTATGTTATGCGTGTGTGTGGTGTGTGAATGGTATTATGATGATATTACTGCGTTTGAATGTGTAGTTTGAATGATTGACACGACTCGTGCCCTCAGATTTCATTGTGTTGTGAATTAACTTAAGTTTCAGAGGGGAGTAAGCACACTTTTATTGTCAGTGTTTTAGAGCTGAGCTTCATGGATACAATATCCTCCCGTTTTGTGTTGTGACGTTTACCTTTTCTCAACTTGCTGATAGATAAAAACAAATTACAAGTTTCAGTAATTGGAACAGGTACTCTTCCATATATCATATTACAAGACGTAATAACTCACAATATCAATGCAATCACCCATACAAGCATACAGACAGGAATATACTTGTCGACACATTTGCTAACACAACCTTACATACAAGAAATAATGAAAATGAAATATTGAAATTGATTGTATTGATAACCAAGTGCTTCATTTGCCAATGCGAAAAATATTATTGTTTGGGTTTTTTTAAGATAATGTAAAGAAATGAAATCGTATAATTGTTCAGGCTGCTGGCTATGAGGGACTGTAGGGGTCCAATTATTGCATAGTATAAGGGCTATAGGCTATTCGGTGGGGAAAAGAAATGAAGTTATGTTTATTTGATTCGTTTCTTTTTGTTGTTGTTTTGTATTATACATAATTTTGAGAATTTTGCTTCCCTGTTATTTGATTGGTTACATCCTTGTGATAACTGTGTTCATCTCCCTTGGACATGTCGTGTAAATAATACTACCATATCCAGGAGACCATTAATGCTCGTTCCTTCTAGCGCCTGTACCACAAACAAACAAAAATGTATGATGTGTTTTTCAGAAATATCTTTCAAGGCATAACTAACAGAAAGTATATTTGGGGTTGTCTGAGGTGGAGTGCTCTTCTTTCTTTATCAATAACCTTTAGTACCTTTCAGTGTAAGGTGGGGACACGCCTATTATTTTGAATCCATTTGATTCGGGCAAGTAGGAGATAACCCCACTGTTCTCTAGGTAAGTGGTGGGGTTACCACCTCAGGGCCCCTTACCAGGCCCTGTGACCTCTTAGTCTGGATCTTCATTTGAGGCCTTCCCTATATGGTTGTACCTGTTTGTTATAGCCCTCAAAATCATTAGACCACCCAAGTCTCCCTGTAATAATTCAATGTATATACAGATGTTAGACGATTACGACAGAGAGGACATATTAGATTATTGAAAAGCCAACCATGATTACTTTTACCGGAAACAGATAACCCACTGTTTACCACGGAAGCTTTATTAGTATAATAGTTAACAGACACCACGCACAATAATAGTACATGTAGATCTATAACACTCCCCACCATTACAAGGTGGGTCACTAAGGAGAGGCAGTGGAGCGTTTGAATATTTAAAAGTGGAATTCTGTCTAGGATTTGTTTTCTTTCTTTTAGATTTTTGAAGGTCTACCCTAGAGATTCATGATATATATATATGGAATCTTCAAGTTTTGTGGGACCACCGTTGAGATGAAGTTACGAGGGCATAAAACGTGACATATTTTCAATCTTAAAGTGAAAGCAATATAAGGAATAACTAGTATTAGATAATTTGGGGTATAAGATTGATAACCTTTTGTTACTATCTGGTCGTTATGGTTGTTTAAACAGATTATGACAGCACTACTGAATGAATGAGAATAATGCGAATAGTCGTTCATGGAACAGGAAGAAAGGAATTAAGTGTTTGGTATAACAATCTTCAATAAATTACTTGTATACATTCCACTTTGTCTTTAGTATAATTAATATATAGATTTCACAGTTAGGATTTATTCTATTATTATTATTATTAACTTAGGATAGTGGCTGGTGCAAGAAATTCCTCAGAGGATCAACAATTTTAAGTCTTTAAAAGAGAAGAAATCCCTCTTGAACTAGTGTTTGATATCTTAACGTCTGACACTCTAGTCGTTAACTCCCAGATGCCGTTCTGTTTGACCTTATTGCTAAACCCCTCGCAGACTACTATCTTTAAGTATTGCTGAAAACTTCAATGTTTTTTAACAAGACAAATGAAAGTAATGAAGCAATGTAAAAAGATTTGACCGAAACAAAACCACAAAGAGATGGTTTTAAAGATATTTCTGAAAAACACTTTGTTGGGTTGTTTTATTACTGTGGGATCAGACTCCGTTATGCCTGTACATATCATTTTATTATGTAGAACTGAGGGCTGCCTTGGCCCTGAAACTTGTCTAGTGATTCTACAAAAGTATGTTTGTATTCTTTGATTGGTTGATAAGGGACGTTGCTGATTTTGATTTTGATTTTAAGCACTCTGAGAAAAATCCTAAATTTGTCTTATTTAGTCATTATCTTTACTGTTACAACAATGTAAGATATATTTCTATTCAATTTTTTAAGAAACTTTCGTCCTTTTGAATGTTGGGAAATGTTTCTTGAAGGGAAAAAAAAGGCTCTTTATTCATGGCACAAAATTGCCTTTTAGTCTAAGAGACTTACATGAATTATGAAACCCCAAGTTACTTCTTACTCTGAAGCATTCAAAAAATTCTGAATGAAAGAAATATGTCCACAAATGTATGTTGTACTGTTTTTAGGAGAAGAAGAAAAATGAATCTGATATTAACGTCCCTGACTGTTAACATTTTAAGTTATGTAAATAGATAAAGACTATAAATTTTGTTTTATATGGAGTAGGATTTAGTTCTGTCCCTTTTTTTTTTTTCTTTTTTTTTTGTTATTATTATTATTATTATTATTATTATTTGTTTTCCACCAGATGTTAGGGTTTTGTTGGGTTTTTTTTTGTTTTGATGTTTTTTTGGGGGGGTTTTCTGTATTCTAGAGACATGCTATTGGTGTAAATATATTATTTTTGCTCTGAACGTTTCTTAAATGGTTATTTAAAGAAGTCTTGTGTCTTTACATTTAGTATCACAAGATTTTTATGTCAGATCATTTAAACTGAAGACTGGTGCAGAGAATGACACTTCTGAACCTGATATTGACAACAATATATTCAGTTTCAGTAAAAACAAGAGCTTGCATTTGCTCTAGGGTTTTTGGGGTTTTGGTTTTTATTGATGCAATAAATTCCATCCCATTAGAAAAGAGGAGGAAGTCATTGATTTAAAGAAAAACAAAATCCTGTATATATGTGAGTAGGTGGTAGCAGATTAAAAAGAGGTTTTTGATTCCTCTCTTAATTTATCTCTACATCTCTTTCTCAGAGACTGTCTGTCTCTTCCGCTGACTGTGTCGTTGTGTCTTTGTGTATGCTTTCTGATAAGAGGACCACAATTTACAGAAGGAGATATATAGTTAGAATCACTATAATGTAATTTTTGACGTCAGATTTCTTCAAATATGTGACGTTGTCACAGTTTCCTTGCCTTTACACTTGACACCTCACTTATGAATCCTCACCATGTTCTCAACACTTTTATATATTATGATATAATAACTGCTATGGAAATTCAGTAATTGTAAAATAGTTATTTTTCTTTTTTATGAACATATTTGAGATTTGGTCTATTCTCTTTTTGAATGTACATATATATATTATATTTTGTAACCTCATTTCGTCAGTAAATGGTCATAAGTTGCTGTGATGCTGCCTCGATATTCAAAATTCAAACTGTTTTACATTATTTCTTTCAATGGGATATTATTAGTTATTGATATATTTCACTCAGCTTTCTTTCAACTCGATGATGAAAATTTATGTGATTTACAATAGTTGCATTATATGATTTTTAAACTGTAAACTAATGCTATTTTATTTGGTATCAAGATATTGAAATGAATGTTTTATGAATGAAATCTTACTGTATATTTACTTTGAGTAATTATTTAAATTGAACCTTGATGTTATTACTATTACCAAGTAGCATATCATTTATATCATTTTTATTGAGAATGGTTTCAAATTATGTGAGATATTGAATTACAAAATGGAATTTGTATTTGTTATTTTTCTCATTGTTAGTTGTTGGGTTTTTTGTTCAGATCATCTTGTTTGACAGAATTGAAATTTGAAAGATTTTTTCTTAGTCGTACATCTGTGATTCGACTTATTGTTTAACAGCTCTTAGTAGAAATGGCATAGAACACGACCGCAGCTGTAGAAATGGCATACAACACGACTGCAGCTACCAAATATATGTTGACAACATCCATCAATTATTTATTATTTTTATTTGGTTTTCAAAACGTTCATCGAAAGTGCTGGTAATTTTTAGGATAGTTACCTTTTCATCATGTGTAATGGGATATTTATTTTTTTTCTTTGTTTTTTTTTAGTTTTATGAAGGGCCAATATTTATATATGTAACTTTGATGTTCATTGCATCGCTGTTCTCAAACCAAAGCCTTAGCGTAGAAAACAACAATTATTCCAATAGGAATGTGTCACCATTGATCATGTAGGCTAAGATGTGCTAGACTAGTCACTAACCCAAGTTTGACACACTGATCCATGTTTGATCCACTTGTTTGGTCATAGTAAAAACACTGTTCAAGGACATGGCTCTGCCCTGGAGATTCCAAGTTCTGTCCATCCACTTTGATAGTACACAGGCATGCACATTCATATCAAGTTTATACAATGTTTGAATAGAATATTGTGTATCCGAATGTCATCTTGACTGGAACGGGTGCTCCAATTAGAACAGTGTCGATACACGTGCATCCTACCCTTTGTCATAATGTCCTTCTAGCAAATCTTTGAGAGATGCTTTTGTTAACATGTACAGTCAACTCTGGTTAATCTCAACGCGATGGCAAAACTGTTGCGATTATCTGAAGTTACGTTTGACCAGTGTCTTTTATATAGAATTGATTAAGCCTGTTTCTTGGGGAAAGTTTTGTTTAAGCGGCAATTGCGATTAATCAAGTTGCAATAAACCAGAATCGACTGTATTATCAGCTTTGAATTGTCTAAGGATGATTTTTTTCCCCCTTGTACTTGCATAGTAAAAATAGCAATCGCCATGGCTTGGTAAAAGAGAATAAAAATAATTGTATTGTTTCCATATCAATGTTTTGAATGTAGCTCAGACTGTTACTTTGCTACAGAATATTAAATTTGCTACATTTTGACAGATGAGATTTTATTTTACATTGATATCAATTAGAATATGATAATATATGCCTGTCACTATCACTTTTATCAAGGGATATTTTTATGGGGTTGGGTTTTCTCTTTACATTTTTTCTTTTTTTTTCATTTTCCTTTGAAGTTAAAGAGTAGAGGAGGTATTTAGGTTTTTGGGCTTTTTTTTTTTGCTTGGTCCTTTAATTTTTGGAATTTTTTTCTGCTATGCTGTAATATTGCTGGAGAAAATTGCGCGATGGATGAAGAAAAGTGTGATAAATGCTTCTTTTTCTTTTTTCAGTAGTGTTGTTAGTTTTAGTTAAGACAATGTTTAGAGCTAGGTTAACCTTGAATTCAATGTTGTAGAATTGAGAAAGGTGTCATGCCACATGCGTCTCATCATGTCTCAATTTTATTTTTTTCCTAGTAATTAATTGTTTTGTTTTTTGTTGAGTTTTTTTATTGTTATTATTATTATTATTATTAGAATTATTATTCCTACTACCATTACTACTCATTTACACTGTTGTTTTATTTTATGACTATTATTATTACTATAATTGATTATAACATGTTTATTAAGTGATACATTTTTTTGTTTGTTCCGTTTCCCCTCATCATTGAGAGAGGTTTTGTAAACTACATTGTTCTGTTATTATTACTTACAGGGATTAAACATTTTTAATGTAATGACTATGTCTTTATTTATTTATTTATTTATTTATTTATTTATATACACAAAAAACCTAAAGCTCAATTTCAGCAAAGACAAAAAGCCTGAAGGGTCACAAACATAACTTAACTCAAACAACCCATGCTCAGGTTCTTCTTTTTTCTAAAACCAAAGATGAAAAATTGCCAAGGTATTAAAGAAACGAAAATCTTGTTTCAGCCAGATAACTAGCACCCGTGTTTTTAGAATTAAATCTGAATGATATACTGGTAGCGTTGAGACTGAGAGGGTATATATGACTGAGTAAAGTAATTTGCCTGTGGATTCAGATATATGGGTTCGAGTCCTGCCTGTGCTTGTGTAGGATTTTTTTTCTCTCTGGGCCATTCAATTTTTAAGTCTACCCTGGTGATTCACATGAAAGCTTCAAGTCCTATCAGACCACCTTTGAGATGGAGACCCGGCACTGATAATGATAAATAGTATCGAGTAAGGATGAAAATGTGAAAGTGCCAGAAAAATAGCCATAGAAGAAAAGTGGTATGTCGACAGTCGGGATCGAACCCACACCAGCGATCGACAACATCGCTTAGCCAGATACAGAACCAGATGCTCTTCTTACCAATTGACCTCAATTAATGTATTGAGACTAACAACTTTATTATAACTCGAGTGTTGAGATCAAAAGTTAAGTCACTGTTTTAACAGAATCTCTACCGACATCGTCAGGCCCAAATTAATCAGGATAAGCCAAGGCGTGTCATGACGTCTTGTCAGAAATGGTGACCATTGAAATAAAGCAACTGTTTACATCGGCCCATTCTAAACTCTGGCTCTATTTTCATCGTTACCATTTCCGGCAAAAGACCATGCATGGCACAACTTGGTTTATCCTGTTTAATTCCCAACTAACAGGTTCACAGTCGACTGCTATGCCTCACCCATGGGCTAATCTTCAAAAAGCAAAGTAAGGACCGTAGTGTAAATGAAAGTTAGGATGCTGAGGTCCACAGCTCAAATCCTGCTTTTTTGCAGGATTTCTTTACTGCACCTTTCAGAGTTTTTGTGGCTCTGCCCAAGAGATTCATGTGGAATCTTCAAGTTCTCATGAATCGCCTTAGGGCAG
>JARBEP010543864.1:0-16110 GCA_030265255.1 Tritonia festiva
TCAATTCATAAAATATACAGTAATCTATATTGTAAGAATGAATACTATAAAGAGAGATGATTTACATGAAAAAAAATCTCCTCTCTTTAAAAACAAAAAAATAAAAATACAACTGAATATTTCCACCCGGCAAGAGACCCAAACCCCAAGCAAAACCAAATCATCTAATTCCAGGACAAGAACAGAAAGCTACATAGGAGCGGGGACGATAGGTGAGGGGGATAGAAGAGTGTGGACAGGTTTAGCACCCCCCAGCTCACAGAAGAGGTCCCGCTAACCACCCGCACACACCAATGTATTATAGTGCGCATGTCAAAGATCCAGATATTATTACATTATTACTACTACTACCAAAGCTCTTTCTACAGATGATCGTTATTACCACTAGTACTACTAGGCTACTCTAACAAAATATTGTCAAGTTAGACGGTCGGTCAGTTCGTGCCATCATAATTTCACAAGTCCACCCTTTCGTCAACGACGGCAAGAAGCCGGCGGCCAGTTCAATTGGCCAGCAAGTTCATTTGGCCGGCATGCCGGCGATCTTGCACCCATGTATATATATCATTTGCAGGAAAACCATGGCCATTATAGGTAACAAAACTAGGATTGCCAGAACATAATCATAATATAAATACCTAAATTTTCCAGCTCGTCTTTACGGAACCTCTTCACATCTGGATCTCCCCAAGTCATGCTTGGAAATCTTTTCCTGCCATTTCTTCTCGGCCACTGAAAAAAAATATTTATAATATCATATATATGCCAGTGCTACAATCAATGAAACCACCATCAAAAAAACATCTTCTTAGGAACCGGAAGAATTTAATAAAAAAAAAAAACAGATGCAAGACATCATATTAATGACATGATGTATGTATGTTTTCTTTTTATCATTAAAAATAAAAAATAAAGGATTTGTCATGCCTACATAGCTGACACTTTTTTGAAATAGTCAGTAGAGTAGGTAGTTATTTGACCTATTTTGTTTACCCTTTAGAGAGTTGGAAAAAAGAAACAAGGCACTATCTTGACGCAAATAAGAATCACAGAGAGAGAAGTGCTTACGTCCACACAATAGTGGGGCCAATATCTATACAACACCATGATCCCTCGACAAATAAAGCATGCAAATACACTACAAAAACGTACTGGGTGCAAAACATAAAAATGAAAAAGTTCGTTTTGTGTAAAAAAAAAGAAGGAAAGTGTCAAGAAGTTGTCAAATAAAATTCATTTTTCAAAAAACCAGATGGTGCCATATTAATGTCAATGAGAACAAAATGGAACATCAAGGGATAAAAAATAAAAATCATATGAAAACTGGAAAAGCTCTAAATATATCTCTATATATCTTTTTTTTAAAGGAAAAAATAGTAAAAATAGTAAACAACACATACAACTTCCAAATCTTTCTCTCAAATATTTTCTCAAATTAAGTTACAGACCTGTCCCTTTACTCAAAGAACACTAAAATTCTTAACCATCCAATGATCGTGGATTCTAGCAATGAAACCCGACGTGAAGTTGTATATATATTACTACTACTCAACTTATTACTTTTAATGTGATTCTGAAGTTGATGACATTGAAATAAATATGCAACCCTGAAAATTTCAGATGTCTGCTTCGGATGAGATATGCATTTTTAGTCTACAATAGCAATGGATATGCTCTAGGATCGAAATGCGAGGCATGGATTCCATCCTCACCACAAAATATATCATATTCCCATCCCATGGCCTTCCCTTACTATATATGTACTCAGTGCCTACTCCACTTTCATTATATAATATGGTCTTCATTTATCAGACAACTTAAAAGTTTTTTTAAACAGCCCTTAAAAAATAATTGGAAAATCGCTTTGAAGCACCTGTTCTACAGGCCTGCCAACTCTAGTACCTGCTTATATCTTCTCTTTAATTACAAACCAGAAATCACATTTACTATCTTCATTAGCCTATTTTGCAACTTGAAACTGATTCTTACAGAATAATTTTAAAATTGTAAAAATAGCGTGGTGTGATGGACCACAGCATCAGTAATTTCCAAATGAAAAATGTAGCTTTGAATAAAATGACAGGTCTGTAAAATTTGGAAAGGCAAGTTCCTGCATAGGATGATAAAATTGAAGTTTGAAGATAATCCTCTTTAGAAAACCTTGAGGTTATGATATAACAATGGCACAAAGTTTTTAAACTGAAGAGCAAAAATACACCTTTATAAAGAAAATGTAAAAAGCATCTTAAGACATTTCTACCAGACGCCGAGTATTCTTGTAACTTGCCTAACCGGGCCATGAGTATTCCCAATGAACTTTAATATTATTTAGGTTATTTCCAAGTCATGAAAGCAACCCGAAATGCTTTTTTATAACTTGTGTTGCTATGACGCAAAAACACGCTGAAAAAAGACCAAAACATACGATTTTTTCTTTCTTTTTTTTTCTCTCATTCTCTCTTCAGTTTCTGATTCAAATTGGCCAATACAATGTAAAATCTAATCAGAATAACACTTTTGGCATAGACTACATTGTTTTTGTGAAGTTTTTATATCTTCATATATCGTTTTATGTGGCAAAATCTGCTCAGTTTTCTTATAGCTGAGGGGTTTACCACCAAGGCAATAGTAAATATATATCCAAACTTTTTCCAGCTGTTTGTTCAGCAATGCACGAGGTATGGATAACAAAACAAAATTCATAAATAATACTCAATGAACTTCTTAGCAAATATTAGTTTAGAATAGCAGTCTAAGCTCCAGATGAAATTGGCAGGGTGGCAACCCTAGGCAGAAATGTGTTAAAATGTGCCTGGATCTAATCTTGTTCACCGTTTTCATAATACAAGGGGGAGAAATGTAAAAAATTTAAAAAATAAAAAGCCACACTAACAACCGCGTCTGAATTTTAAAAATCTTTCCATCCTAAAAGTATGTTTTCTGTTTCTACGCTTAGGAGGATAACATTTATCTATGTAAAATAAAAAAAAATTCTCACTTTCCCCTCGACATCCACCCATAAAACATTCCTTTTTTTTCAATACATTCATAGAAAGAGGATTTTACACACATAAGATAAAAATAAAGGAATCAAATAAAAAAAGGCAAAGCCAGAACCGATGTTATAATGTAAAAAGTAATCTGCTATGTGATCATTTGAATGGTGAAAACAGCAACAGAACAACTATGTAGATGAACTGAAAACAGCATGACAAAGAAAACAATAGAACAAATGATAGAACCTCTAGACAAGTGCAATCCACAAGCTGATGCTAATATCCCTTGTTTATGCTTTTCATTGAAAGAATGCCGTTTAGATGTTCTGTGACTGGTTTCCTGTTACAAAATAGACTGACACCTTTAAGTCTTGGAAATTCCATCACATTCTTCTTTTCTTTTTAAAACAGTTTTACTCTTTGAGAAGATTTCAATCACCTGAACAGCTTTTGGCGACTTCCGTAATAAATAAAGGTGACAGTTAATACCAATTAACAGATAAAAAGTAGAGAGAGAACTTATATAACACATATCCACAAAGTTCTTAATGCTACATAGGCTCTACAGGTCCCCATAAAGTGAAAAACAAAATCTTTGATGTGTGCAAAATCGAATAGCTATTTCAAACAGCGAGTAGTATTTCATACAGATATGGTGTAGAATTTTGAACAAATACATCAAAACTAAAAAACAGTGAAGGAAGTGAAGAAAATGTGTTATGGGACTTATGAAATTGAGCTATACAAAAAATAATTTATAAACCCTAATACAATTTTAACAGTTATGCAAATGAGCTCATAATTATGACATGCTTGTGGGGGTCTTTGTCGTTGTCTTCTTGAAGGTACATAGAACTCCTTTCATTCATAATTGTTTCTTCAGACACAGATATTCCACATTTCATAACCTTCTAAATAGCTAATAGCTATGCCTCTTTTCAGATTCCCGATACCACTGCATGCAAACATGTACCCATGCATAATCAACCCAATGTAAGTACAAATAATATGCTAATATTCATAAAAGTTTATTTTCCTCTGATTCACTGAGACAAGGAAGGAATACTTAAGATACTTGTGTCATGCATTGCCCTCCAAAGAATGCCCCGTAATTTTTCTAAATATTCCTAAAAGTTATCCTATTTATAAAGTTTTTTAATGGGTCACCACACACCTAGGAACAAATAGTCGACTCCACAACACAACGGGAGCAGCAAATCTTTTGTCATTATCTGAAATTGCGATTAATCGGAGTTGGCCTGCACCCAGTAATTTAGCGCCATTTCACTAATTGACGACTAGGTATGTATGTTGGCACTATTTATTCTATATTCTTTTGCCCTCCGAGTTTCAGACTCATCTCTTCATGAGATGAATGTGTTGTCATTTTTTTGCAGGCTAGAGGCGCCGCTTAATGATTGAACAAAGGTGGCTACACCTGTCTGCTACACCCACAATCAGTGTAAGGCTATTGTATCGTTACTGTTGTTAGCTCATGACAATGAAGACATGCAACCATCGTTTAGCAAAGTGCGAAAGCAGAAAAAAGACAACCGAAAATGTGAGTTGCGATTAACCAGTGACTTATATCTATAAAATGAATACTGTTTCTTGGGAAAAGTTGCGATTAACCCGATTGCGAAGAAGCAGAGTCGACTGTACAAGACCCTGCAGCAGATGTGTATTTTTAAATTGGGATAAATAAATCATACATAAGCATACCATTCAGCCTATAGACAGTATTGTCAAGAAAATGCAATTATCCACATGTTACTCATTTGATCTACCGCCATACAACCCTTCTAGAAAAGTCTATAGGTTGAATTCAAATATTTCTGTCTCAGGGGGAGGGAAAGGGTTGTAAAAGTATGTTATGTTGGCAATTACCTTGTCAATCTGGTCATCCTCTGTGGTTGGAGGGGAGCACAGGGCAGCAATCCGGCCATCATCATAATGAGGAGATTGCTTTATTTCTTCTTTCATTTCAATACGATCAGTCACTATACTTTCCACTACTTCACGCATTTCACTCAACTAAAAAGAATTAAGACATACACACACTCAAAATCAAAAGGTGTTGAAAGAAAGGGAATTATATTTTTTTAATCAATATGCTACATCTACACACTACACATATTCTAAAATATAATCATTGGGCTTGGGCACTATCCCCTGCCCTCTATAAATTTACACAACAAAATACACATCTAACATGAAGCATGCCCATGGTAAAAATGCATGACAAGTTTTACACAATAAGGTGTCAAGCAACCAATGAACTATGCATAACAAAGGGGCCTCACTTTAAGTAAACTACAAATGACAATTTAAAAAGGGAATAATGTTTTCTTTTTAAATTTAAATTTAACAAATGATTAGATAAGAATTCCATTCACCAAAAAAACCCAGATTGCTAGTCATCCCTTTTACAAAAACACAAAATAGATTGGGTAACAAAGAAAATGGTACCACGAAACTCTTCACTATTTCAAAAAGAAGTTGCTATTCAAAAGACCATCTTTGTCCATTGAGTTTTCAAAAACAACAACAAAAATAAGACAGTAAGGAAAATAAGTGGCAGGACCTAACATAATCAGTAGATAAAGGGGAAGATAGCTAGTTATTCAACATGTCACTAGCGCACATGCAAGCATCAACATTAAACCAGGTTCCAAGCAAGGTGACGTACACAAAAAAAGGATTAAGAAGGGCATACAGATATATGTCTGAGAGGAGTTTAGAAAATAACTGCAGCATTCATCGAAACTGGGAGTACTGATAAAAGAATGGCCAGGGAATGTACAAAAAATTGATGGGAGACAACTTACACTGATATACCAAACTAAAATTAAAGGGGGGATAGTGCCTCAAACCAAGCTCATAAGACAGTACATCCATTTCTTGTGTGGCTAACCTGTCTGTCAGCCTCCTCTTCCTCATCACTAAGAAAAGATTTGCTGACCACGGGGGCCCAGCGCAAACTGTCCTCATTCAGAGTCAGGCGAGATTTGGCTTTCACTTTCTCCATATGAGTCTCTATTACTTGGTCATCCACAGCAATCACAATTCTGGGGGAAAATAATAATAATATTTTCATGACATTACTAGTCGTGGACAAAATTCTAAATGACCACAAAATATAGATCTCTCTACTCTTCAGCTCTGTGCTTTTTAACAGATTTACAGAATAAAATACAGTCCCACCCACTCTTTACAAGGTTGCAAACAGGAATATGAAAAAAACTTTAAGATTTAAAACAAATACAAATGAAAAGTTCCATTCCAAAGCGCCATATAAGCCAAATTTGAGAAAAAAAACTGAAGATTACGTTTATAAATGCTTTTATACCTTACAATATACATTTTCAAACCAAAACACCCTATAAGTCAGGGTTTCCTTATAAAGCCCACTATTTGCTGCATGAAAAAGTATGATTATCTCAGTTCAGTCAATTTGGATATATTGCGTTTTGGAATAAAGCCCTTCAAATATAACTGACTCTTCCTTGTGTTCTTTGATGAAGTCCAAATCTCTCAAGGCCTGTATGATGTCTAATGGACAGAGTCCTGTCTTATCACTAATGCCTGAAAAAAGAGTACGGGGAAAAACAGATAAAGTGACATGTAAAGAAATGATTTCTATAAGCTGAGAGCCTTAACATTGTACAACTCATCGATACTAATAAAATGACATGTGGAAAACATACTTACTTTTTATGGTCACTGGTTTGTCTTGGCATGCATGGAGTTGCTCCAACACAACGCTGCGCCAATATGCATTATAACTCACTGCACCAAGCGCTGACAAAGGTTTTTCGGGCGACCCAGTAATTTCTTCTCGTCTCGTCAATAAATAACCTGCAAATAAAAGAAATTGATAAAACTTTTGGACCATTCTTTTGTAACAAAATGTTGACGCTTTCTAAACAATCTATACACTAAGTGACTATATAGTAGATTACTCTTCAAAACTAACTGAAACTTTTTCCTTCATCAAAAACCTTTTTAGTACCTTTGGGTGTAAGGTTTAACTGAAACCGTATTTCCCTAAAACTTGAATCATTTCATATGTTTTCAATACATCTATTTCTATTGTTAGGCTGGGATGATTCCAAAAACTTATTTTAATATCTGCTGGCATTATCACCTTGATTCATAATTACTGTAGTGTGAAGAGTTTTAGTACATTACTTATCTATTTATATGCCCGAAATTAAGGGATCAGAATGTAGTGAGTCTTGTCATTTGATTTCTGTATCTTAAATACGAACACCAAATTGAAAATTAGGAAGAAATTAAATGCACATAATTTTTCCATTGGAAGCATAAAAAAAGTGTATAACACTGTGAGGCATCACGTGTTCAGAGAACAATGCCGACATTTTACTCTATGAAGGGAAAAGGCAGACATAAGGAGAATTAAGAATGTCAATCCACAAAATCATAGAAGAAACAAAGCATTTTCCATAAAATCAATGGCGTCAATACACTACGAACAGTCTCCAGCTAAATTGTAAACAGCAAGCAAAATTTGGTAGCGATCGGTGTGGGGAAGAGAGCCTTTTGAGTTCGAAGGTTGACCGCAATTATATAATAGTTTTACAACATTCATCAAATCATTGCATGCCCAAAGTGTGGATTCTTACTGAAGTCAATGAGAAGTCGTCCATATCCTTTTCGCATATATTGGGGCATTGTCATTATACATGACACATTGAATTTTTGCTGACTGTGTTTTTCCTGAAATAAAATACATATAAAT
This sequence comes from Tritonia festiva, assembly GCA_030265255.1. Taxonomy (NCBI): domain Eukaryota; kingdom Metazoa; phylum Mollusca; class Gastropoda; order Nudibranchia; family Tritoniidae; genus Tritonia; species Tritonia festiva. The sequence continues at coordinate 7,759 of JARBEP010543864.1, forward strand.
ATGCTATCAATGAGATTTCAGTAACCATGGTTTTTCCATATATATTACCATTTCTAGCAAAAAAATCATTACTCTAAAGTTGAATAATAATAATATAATGGACCCATTTATAAAATACCAATCTAATATTCAATACCATTGCCATTTCCTTGCAGTAATTTTTCACTTCATGTAATATCAAAAAGATCATCTTGAAACTTGATCTCAAGCCTTAGTTCATTTAAGTAATTAGGGGACAGTTATGTCAATGAAATAATGAAATGCCAACCCAGCGCTCAACTTATAAATCTATAAGCTACTCCCTTACCAAGGAGCTATCATTTGAAAACATCCAATAAAAGTACAGGGTATAACTTATCATAAGCAGGGTATAAGCATTTTACAACACAAGTCACTGCAGAGGTGGCGCCTTCAGGGTAAATGTCTATCAGTAAGAGGACCTGAAAATTCCACGCGAATCTCAAAGGCAGAGAAATAAACCCGCCAGGATACACACACCAAGTACTCTGCATCCAAAGAAGAGTCAATTACCAACACCAAAGTATTGAAAACAGTCGTAAAATAGATCATAACTCCCTTTCATTTTGACTACAAATGGAAAAATGTCAAGCCACATTGTTCTATTTAAGTATACTACTTTACCTGGGTCAATATATATGCCTTGTAGATATCTTGACTAATTTTAGAGATGAATGAAAAATAATAGATGGATACCACAACTGTGCTAACTCATATCTAGACAGTTTATGGCCTGCCAGGGGTAAACTATGTAAAGCACATAAAGCATGATGAACTTTGTGGAAATGAGCTATATAAATGCCATACTTTTAAATATAGGGGGTCCAAGTGGCTCAGAGGTATGGTTCTGGCTTTTGAAGTGACAGCTGTTGTTCTTTACATATTTGCCACTCCCCTGATCCTATGAAGGTAGGTGGGATCAAGCACCCAGTCCTATTCATAGGCTGTGTGCAAGTTGTGCACATTAAAGAACCCTTGGCAGTTGGAAATCGAGTAAAATCAATTCCTACCACAAAAAAGTCACAGTAGACTGACCACCTGCTTGGCCTAATATCTTGATCCAGAGTAAATCCAGCTCATACTCATAGAGCAGGCCTTACACTGTAATGGCAACAGGGAACTGGATAAGAAAGAAAAAACTCTTAAATATCGGGGAAAGCTCCAATCATTTGAGAGTTATTCCAACTTAAATCAGGAAGAAATATCACAGGGCAAATCAATATGGCAATGAAAACCTAAATACTGATACATGCAATATAACACATACCTTAGAAAAATATCCAACGACGTGGGAACCATACTCATTATTGAGGGTGAGTACATAGAATAAAAACGGCTCAACATCATAATAAAGAGTTTTGTGGTCAAGGAATAACTTGGCAAGTAAACACAAATTCTGACAATATAATTTGCTCATGTGACCATCAACTTCAAACACAGACATGTTGTCATGCCGATAAATCTCATCCGCTGGGGGGTGACGAAGCTTGCATTTCTCCTATGATGACAAAACCATAAAATTGTTGAACCGTAGCATAAAATCAATTTCTAAATGCAATCAATATCAGATTACTAACTATGAGAATATACCTGTTCTTTGAAGCAATTCAACACAGCTTAACTCATTCGCCACTAACTCGCCTGCAGAAAAATCAAACCTGTTCACTAAATCACCCTAAATCGCCCGTTGTCGCCCATGTTATTTCGTTTTCGACAGTGTCCGGTTTCAGTTTCTATGTAAATGGAAATCGTGGTCTAACCCGGAAACAAATATGACTGCGCGCACAAGGAGACACATCCGTTGTTCTGGGCATTTGAATTGTCGTGATCGCATCATTTCTCATTGAGATATCGCCTTGTGAACACGCCGTATTGTTTTTCTCTGTGATTTCCATTTTGAAACAACAATGGAGAACGGGTGTGCATTCTTTCATGGATGTACCAGAGAATTCTTTTCGACAAGTTGCTCACTGTGACTCTTTACCACGACGAATCGGTAAATAAACGGCCATTGTTGCGTCCTGAATTCTGACTGCAATAAAAACATTTTTATCACAACAGACTTGTAGCCTATTATAAAGTTATATATCTTAAACTTCATTCGTTTCTGTAAATTATAGTATTTTTATTTTTTTTCAGAGATAAAAATTGTATTTTTCATGATTTTTAAAAAATACATCACCTATAAATTTGGAAGAATCATTTCCCTTCCCTTAGTGAGACCCATTGTTTATCTTGGTGTCAGGCCAGTGGCGAATGAGTTAAAGATTCAATGTAATTGGTAAATGAGAAAATCCACAGCAAAATACCCCCATAGTAATTATATTAGTCAATGAATGAGCTTTTTTCAAAACTTTTGATTGATATCATGTTTAGGGTATTTTAACAACAAGGAGCAATAAGCTACTTATGACTTAATATGACACGAGACCACAATGCCCCATTCTGTGATGACGAAATAAATAAGACATGTCAAAGAGAAATAAATCATGACTCAGGTACTCACAAAATGTCGCTGAAGACCACTCCTACTTTTCATATACTTCAAGCAATACTCGCAAATGTAAAGTTTAGGCAAGCTGGTGACAAAAAGAGAATAATATTCATGTTCACTTATTTGATTTGTTTTGGGTTTCTTTTGGTGTTTTAAGGCTCTATCAACACAGGTAGGTCATTTCAGCACCCGCCACACAGCTTCAAACAAATCAAAGGATGCCACCCATAGACCAATAGGAAAGACGAGCAGTTCATGGATGGCACCCATCATTGGAGGGTCCCTGCTGGGGGTCACATGTTTGAGATTTCTGGGGTGTTTTACAACAATTTCAAGACAGCAAGTTACATTAGGGGCCGCTCTGATTCACTTCTTTTATAAATAGAAGAGAAGACAACATAGTCACAAGAACTTAGGCACATGGTATAAAGACAACTATGGAATTAATGGGAACACCTGCTTTTTTAATATGAGAGGACAAATGGTGACAAGAAAGATGGTGAATATGAACACATCGTGCAACACAGGAAGTTTCTTTTTTTTTTTTAAGAGAGAAGTGAAACTGGAAGATTTGCAACAAAGCATTATGGATAAAACCCCACTAACCTGGCATATTCCTGAGGATATGGAGAAGAGTACCAAGTTTGTATATCATATTCTCCTAACTCAATGCAAGGTGGATGTCTAGGTACATCTGTTTCTGTACCTAATTCAGGATGTGATGGTGAGGTTCTCCTTTGCAACACTTCTGCAGGAGTATTTGCCTGTAAAGAAATTTCACAGGTCTTAATATTTTACACACACAAGGTAGTGAACATAGTGCATGTTACTGGTAAGCAGTGTCGAGCCCAAAGCCTGGAGTAAACTCTGGATCAGGTGGATATCAAACAAGCAGGTGATCAACCTACTATGCCCAAACCTTGAATGACACAGTGACAATGAGTGTCACATTATCAGACGTTGCTCTCGTCTTTGGCCATTACACTATCGATTGTTACCTGAAGCATATGGCAGAAAACACACAGTTGACAGAAAAGGCATTTTCTGCCCTTGCAAAAACGACTAAGTTAATCAAACTTGAAAAATTGCTAAAATTGGCCTTTACAAGTAAACATGGCCAGACCACGAGTCTTTTCCGACATAGATAATCATTTATAATCGATAATTGATATGCCAATACAGTATTGAAGGCTCTTTGTACAAAACTAATCTTCTCAGTTACAGCAGGGCTACCAAACAACTTGACTCACCATGAAAACAAATAAAGACAATTCTCATCCAATACTACAGCAAAGGACAAAACATAATCTTTACTTTATGAATGACATAAACATTCTTAATTTGTCAGGGAGAATCAAGTCATTCCACAATGAGTATGTCAAGTAATTATGCCAAAACTGTAGAACAATGACTGCTTCTCAAAGCAGAAAAAAACCCTTTCTGAACAGTCAATATAATAATAAGTTGGGTTATTAACCCATTCCTCCTTAGAAGGCTGGGAAAAAGTTCTGTCTGGTCCCTGCGCTAGGAAAATAACTCTAATTTTCCAATGGCTAGCTTTTGAAAAAATATTTATTTAAGACACTAAAACTCACTTTAAAAATACCAACAAAAAAAATAACAACTCGTTAAAAAATGAATGAACTTTCCAAAAATATATACATTTGTAGGGTACAAGTAAACACTTGTTGAAAAAAAAAACAACAAAAACTGTTTTTCGTGAAATGTGCGTTTTCTTGGTTTTATCCTCCATTGCCATGGCAACTTTGAATCTGGTACGTTATGAAAAGCAAACATGAAGTTTATGTAGATGTAACTAATTATGTCATCCATAGAAGCAGGCCTCCAAAGCGGGTCTGGGCGCTGTAGGCCGCTTGTTGCTCAGCGTAGCTTTTTTTGTCTCCCTCACCAACATTTCAAAAATATTATCACAAAAAAACAGTTTGAAGTAGTCTAGAGGTGTTTTCATCTAGACGAGTGGCCCTGCATATTCAACATTTTATCAGTAACAATGTTCAAAGAATCAGACCATTCTTCTTCCAAACTGCTACTTTCACTTTTGTTTTTATTGACATCTGAATCATCAGATTGATTTAAAACTGGAGTGTCTAGTTGTACTTCTAACAATTCTTCATCACCCAAGTACACATCAGACTCATATCATCGTCAAAAACATCATAATCAATCAAGTTTTGGTAGAATTGAAATGCCATGATGACAAAATTGACCGAAAAAATTAAGTTGACTTGAAAAATCTCCAGTGAGATAAAAAAAAAAAAACAGATAAAAACATTCAGCTTTTTTCATGATAAAAGACCAGTTTCCGGTGAATTGAAATATTGTTTCTGGGAAGTCAAAGGAAAGAAACATTTGTGTCTAGAGTGCCGTAAATCGATTGGGTAAAAATGTTGATGCTATGTCGCATCAAGGAGGAATGGGTTAATAAACATGCAAATGATTTATCCTCAAAACAGCTGAATAAATATTGATGTGAGTAATAAATCACATCAACATTGTCATCACTGAAAGTCTCAACCACCAAAGTTCATAATTTTAGGTTGTTCTCTGAGACATTATAAACTGGTTTGAAACCATATTAAACATACAGTTGTTTCCTTTTTTTGTTGACACTTCTCAACACTTTAGAGGGCTGATCTTTAGGGTGCAAAAATGATGCATGAAAAACAAACAAACAAGCCCAAACCAAAAACACTTAAATCAACTTCTACTGCATATATATATGCATATCACTGAGCTGTTTGTGACTTTCAGCAGTAATTCACAACTTCATCACAAGTATTATTCATCCAACATTCTTTAACTGGACACAAAATAGAGGCTGATTTAAATCAGTCAATAACAAAAATTCAACATTTTTCAATACACTCACAGGGCCTATGTATATACGACTGTGGACTCTCTGCGTTGAAGTGAAAAACAAAACATGTCTGTTGCATGGTTTAGGGAGCTTTCAAAGGGAAGTTGGTACATCTCCAATATGCCATGTTTTAATCATTCATAATAAACAACTGAATTTCAAGCATATCAAATAAAACAGAATGTAAATGTTGTTTCCATCCCAATCCTTTTAACATTTAATCACACATTACCGTTATTTTCAACGTTAGCAAAGTAGGAGGTAGAATTTTTCACTTTTTCCAGAAATGAGCAACTTATTGGGCAGTAGTAGAGAATGTGAGTGATTTTATTAGATCTTTCAGCTTTGAAGTAAGAGTGAATAATAATAGTCACTGTAATATGATGTTTGAAAGTTCAGGTTATGACGTTATTATCTCACCATTTGAAAAGCAGGTTTTACCAGTAATGGTGATTACCACAGACAACTGAAATCAAGAAATCCTACCTCATTCAAATCTTTTTGGGTAATTTCCTGGGCTTCTTTGAATAAAGTAACATCATCCTCCGTGACATATGTGGGTAATACCATGCCAGCTCGAGTACAAACAGTATCTGAAAACAAAATACAAACGGTTCAATATCACATTTCTGTGCTATCATTAGGAAAGAAATATTTTAGTAATTAGTCTTAATTCAATTTACTTAAATTTTTTTTTAAACATTATGTAAACCATTCACATCCGATCATAATCCTTCACACAGTCATATTTAATCAACAAAATTGACATGGCACCTTATGTGGCAAAATCTGCTCGGTTTTCTTATGGCGGAGGGGTTTACCACCAAGGCAACAGTAAATATTGTTATGGCCAAAACGTGGGCAACACCTAAAACTGTGACACTCATTGTGCCATTCCAGGTTCAGGGCACAGTAGGCTGCTCACCTGCTTGCATTATCTACTTGATCCAGAATGCTTCCAGCACTGTGTTCAGCAATGATGCTGAACACAGAGCTGGCCCTCAACACTCCTTGGGGGGAAAAATGCGGTTTGGATAACAAAACAAAACAATTTACTTGGCAATTGATCGCAGGTAAAAATTTTGAGAAAGAAAAAAAATATTAAACAGTGTCCCATATGACAATAATCAATGCAATGGAAGATAAATGTAAGCAATCGTGACTCCTTAATCAATTTCAAATTCAGGAAAGGGAGGGAGAACATTGAAATGATGAGAATATATCAGTCACAAACAGGAACATACAAAGGCAAGGAAAAAGCAAATGGATTAGAGCATTAGTGGCAATTTATGAAACTCAACAAAGCAGAAAAAAAACAAAACAAAGGAAAACAAACTGAAAAAAAGGACATACCTTGAAATCTGAAAACTTCAAACACAAATAAAAATATTATTCCAACAAAAGCTACATCAAGGGTATGAGCCATAGCTTTTGGATTTCCTCTAAGTTATTACTCAGTTCAGCAAAAGTAAAACCGTGGCAACATCACTTCTTATCCCTAACACTAATCACCGAAATTACAACAAGGTAACAAAGAAAGGTTTATCAATGGACAGCAGTGTTGAGCATCAATGAGTGGTGACAAACATCATGTGGTGGATGAGGAATGGAGAAACACAATGAGTCAAGATGAGCCACAAAGCTATCTAGAATGTACACATGTAACCCTTCCCTACAACAGTCACTCTCTCACACCACTTGCAGTCATTTGGAGCATATATGGGAAAGACCATGGAATTGAGAGACGGTTGAAAGGGGGACAAAATCTTACCCCTGGTCATTCCGTGGATTTTGCCCCAGCCTCTGCCTCGCCAGTATCCCATTCCACGGCGGATGAATGCTTGTCCACGTCTGCGGGCCCAATGATTGGTGGTCTGAACAGGCCTGGATCCCACCCGTCGAAACTCATCCAAAGTCATGAGCATTAATCTGTCCTTTTCATCCCACCATGTCAGCTCTGCACGTCGAGGCGATGAAAAGCTCTCTGATGGTCGATCACAATTATTTCTGTCACTTTTACACACATTCAAACTATCACAGATGTTTCGGTCACCATTGACCAAGGGGGTATCGGAATCAGAACAAGAGGATATTCTAGAAAAACTATCACTTTCATCCCACTGATGTGCTCTCTTCCTTCGCTTTGTAGTATTATACACAGGAAAAGTCTTTTTTCGGTCACCCGTTGCGTTGAAAAATTCAGACAGCCCATCAAAAAGACCACGAAGTTGACCACTTAATGGAGGTCCACCACCCCTTTTCTTCCCTCTACACGCCTGCACTAGTTTTGAGCGCTTGATAAGCCTGGAAGCTGCCTTTTGACTTTTACTCTGGTTATTGTTTGACAGTTTTTCATGACACTTCTTTTTTGCTTTAACAATTACTGTTTCATTATCAGACGATAGATCTGCTATTGGCAAAAGCGTAGTGCTAAGTGAAACCCTTGATGAGCGTTTGTTGGCTGGTGTAAAAAAGTGAGACAAACCATCAACTAAGTTTTTAGTTTCAGGCAACACAGTGAGAGCTTCTAAGTTACTTCCATTTAAAGCGCTTAACTCACTAAGAGACAGTGCATCATCGTTGTCATCTTTTTCAACATCTTCATCATTATCCTCGTCGTCACTGTCACGAGTCTTTTTTCTGTTAGCTTTGCGATGTTTCAAGCTAATTGTTTTACGCTTGGCTTGAAATAACCTGGTTAAATTAAAAAAGTCATTTTCTTCAAAGTTATACAATGGACAAAACATACAACATACAAATTTATAGAAATCACAAATATAAAAAAATAACATTAAAGAAAATTCACACTTATTAGGATGGAATAGATCATGGTCCTTAAAAAAAGGTGGTGGATGGGATTGAGGGATTGAAAAATTCAATCGGAAATCTTAATTGCTGTTAAAACTTGTTTACTTGAACAGGGTTTAACACAAGGAAAGAGGTGACTGCCTTTTACTGTTAA
>JARBEP010554970.1:0-10359 GCA_030265255.1 Tritonia festiva
CCCGGTTTTCGGACTCATTCCTACCAGGAATCAGTGACGTCCCCCGTAAGGACCACAAGATTATAAAAGTTAGAATGACCACAGAATGTCTTTCATATTTCACTATTGACGTTCATCATAACGCACACAGAAGTGAGAAAGACATCAAAATCATGTCCAAGAGAAAGTTTATCTGTCCGGACCGCAAGCGGCCTGCGCCCTTTCCTACACCCACCCACGGAGTAGTCAAGAAGTATATTCCGCATTGCAAAACGTGTCTGAACGACAACATGATCAACGTTGACCGTGTCGCCGCCTACGCAGAACACCACCTACATTCGGTCTGCCACGGATGCGGGATCCTTTGGGTGGACATTGCCGAGTCTAAAAAGAATCATTCAGACTGCCTTGTCCAATCTCGTGTCAAGCACTCTTCACAAGGCATCAGAAGAGGGTATCAACCCCTACAGATGAAAAAGGCCATCAACCGTGAAGAGGATGAGAAACGCCAAAAAGCTTTCCACCTCTACTTTGAAGAGCATAAGAACGACGAACCCATCTACAAAGTAGTACCCAAAGGTACCACCAACCTTCCTAAAAACCACAAGGTCGTCCCAAATGAGGAGGCGAACGTCGGTACCGACGAGATGAAGATCTGCATACCCTCCAAAGTGTATTCGGAATACTCTAAACTACCCAAACATCTGCGACAACGCTATGACAAGATCGTTACCAGGATGACTGATGATTTAAAGGCTGTTTTCAAAGGGACTAGTCTCAACGACGTTTCTGAAGGCACGACGGTGGACTGTAGATCCACCATGGACGTGTTTTCAATGACCCACGGAACGCTGTACAACGAACAACCCATCACATGGAAGGAACTCCGTAATGATTCGTTTGAACGGTTCGTCCAACAGGCTGCCAGTCGCAGGTCCCCCCATCAAGTGTTTGTGTCCGGTGTAAAATTGTCTACGCCCCGTTGGGGGGAAGAACAATACTCGTGTTTCATGTGCCACGAAGAACTTAAAATGGAATATTGCGACGGACCACCACGGATTGACGAGTGTCGCGTGTGTTCATGTTCCGTTCACGACGATAAATCATGCCCCGGATTACCTCCCGCTCCAACATGGACTGCTCCACCACCACCTACACCCCCTTCGTGTGACGGCGACGTTGGTATTGCCGATGGTGATGATGAATTGATGTTTCAACAACAACCTCGACTACAGCATTCAATCGCGTACCAAGACAAACATTTCTTGTACGAATGTAATTCAATGTTTTCTGGATATGTTATCCATTCATCCTGTTGTTCAAAATATGTATACAGAATTAAATCGTGACGATCCTAAAAATGAAAGAAAAAAACAATAACGAGATTTTTCCCTTCTTCATTATCATTTCATAATGTCATGTTTATTTCTTTCCTTTTGTTTGTATAAAACGTATATATAAACATACAGACAACCCATCAAATCCTTCCACGCCCAACACACAAACACAACACTCATCAGACCAAGGGCTTCGTGGAAAGGAATAGAGCGACGGTAGCTGCTAACAGAGAACCCGTGACGGTTACGACAAACGTTGAAGTCGACCCTGATTCTGCCACGCATTCCCCCAGGTCTCTTTCGTAACTATCTAGGGGTAATGTGTATCCGAGCAGAAGGGTCGGGTCTGCGTTTCGAACCAGTTCACACACCCTTTTAGTGGCTTCCGGACGATGATCGAAGTAAAAGTTGGCTTTTGACGCTGCGTAATAGACGTCTAAAATCTGTTTGCCTTCGTTCACGAGAGGGTCTGAAGAGGAAATGACGAAGGTCCTGTAGCACCCGCTGTACTTTAAATGGAAGCGCAGACTCTCTTGTGCGGTTAGTTCGTGGTACTTGTAAGAGTATGCCAACAAGATTTTCCCAACGGTGTCTGTCGAAACCTCCATGGGCCGTGACGTCTGCGTCAGGGGTGGTTTGGATCCAACTCTGGCGTGGACGCAGGCCGCTGGTTCGGTTGACGTCAACTGACCCTGGACGTAAACTGTTTTTAGCACTACACCCCCTCCATTAGAGTGGTGTGAGCAACAAGAAAATTTAGTCGGGTCTAGAAGAACGTATTTGACCTCGGGGGACACGCAAGACACTGAAGAGTCTGTACTGATGGCACCTTCGATACATCGACATGAGTTTGTGGAAGCGCCTGAGACGCATTCAGTGGTGTTTAGATCGCACATGTCGCAGGTGATCTGATCTGTTGAGGGGGCAGCAGTAGTAGTTGTAGTAGAATCATATCCAACAGCAACAGTAGTAGTATTGTAAACAGCCCCACCCCCCGTTTGTTGTGCAGACGCCGACAGGGCCATCAGGGCCAGTGTCGTTAGGAAATAGGGAAACATGGTTGATTGTTGTAGATTAATCTCTGAAGTTTTGATGATGATGATTTTGATGATGCTGCTATACTGGGGTGGGCTTCAATATGTTTTTTATGTATGAATAATAAGAGTAAACTCGTTTTTTTTGTAGAGTGGGAGGAATGCAGTCATTCATTTCCTAATCTAATAGTCTTTTTTCACTTAAAGTTAAACCCCTGTAGGCTGGAGGAGGTGGACCTTCGCTATAGTCCTGGTCTGGTGAAGGAGGGGTCTTTTTACCCGTTACTTTCTGGTAAATGATGACTCCGACGACGGCCAGGAGTGCTATGGCAATGAGGGGAATGATTAAAGCCATGAAGGTTCCTTTCAGAGCCTCTCCTATACCCCCGAAGATACCCTTTCCAGCCGAGCCAACCCCTTCACCAGCCCCCTTGAGAGTTTGACCCAATCCAGCACCCGCGCCGTACAGGAGGCTGCCCCCGGCATCTCCAGCGGCCTTGAGAATAGATACGAAATCGTCCACGAAATTTCCTCCCGCGAGACCATGGTCCCTGGATGGACGGGCTCTAGCAAAGCTAGCGGAGAACTCGAGGGCTGCGAAACGCTCGAAATTTTGTTCCTCCATGACGTTGATGATACCCATTGACATGGATTGAGATTCCTCCAGGCTGTACAGCTCGCTTGAAAACATTCCTGTAGGGAAATGGTGGAATTCTTTCTCTTTTAGGTTGGTCGGTTCAATGATCGAGAGGACGTGGACCTTGCTGAGGGCGTGGTCGACGGTCTGTTTCTTTTCCAGAGTCGTCCCAACGCCACCAGGTTGAAGAGGAGGTGTTGACGCGACGAGGAACCTGTCTGTGGCGTTGCGCACAGTCTCGGCCGGTTCGATAAATTGTTCTGTGTAGTCGAAGAAAAAGTGACCGTAGTCATTGATCATGAATATGTAAGCCTTGTTGCGTTTACACGCTTCGATGTACGACATCTTCTGGACGTTCAAAATGCCGTCTAGAGAGATTTGTCCGACCACCTGGGCACCGGTGAGACGGGATGTCATGACCACCAGGGGCATTGCAAAACATTTCGTAGCGTCAGGATTTACCCCCAAGTGTTTGACGATTTGCTTGACCGTATAGTCTTTGCCGTTGACCCGGACGTTTTCTTCCGAGTTTGTGCGTAGCGTGGGGATGACCCGGAGGTCTAAAGCCAGTTCGCACCTTTTCACGTTGTAGAAACCGTTGCCACCCATGGAGGCCTCCACGGCGACGTTGATCCTGCTGCTGATGGCTCTGCTGGGGTTCAGGTCCAATAATTGAATGTACATGTCCCAGTCGATTTGGTTGACGTAGCAGGTCTGGAGGGCCCTCACGTGGAGGTTATGTTCTTGTATCTCCGCTCTCTGAAACTGGATATAGTTGGATACGTCCTGCTGGGTTGGAAGAGACGGGGTGCTGGGCTGGACGGGCGTAGCGCCTCCGTCGGTCCTTTTGACAGAGTTGTAGTGGGTTTTGAGGTCGTGGACCTTGGAGGGGTCGCCCACTTTGCTGGGTTTTGCCGTCAGCAGGTTGTCGCCGTCCACCTTGATTACCTTATCCTTTTCGGCGTCATAGTGAATGGAGGCGAAGGCGCTGTGCACCTGTTCGTCGGTACCCACAGACTTTACATCGTCCTTGATATGCGAAGAGGCGTTGATGATCCCCTCGTCGACCCTGGTGACCATGATAATCTGTTCCGAACCCACCTGGTAGAGTTTGGTGCGATAGTCGGCCACGGGAGGCATGCAGGCCAGTTTGGAGGGGTCCTTGATCTCCTGCGAGCTGTCCACGTTGAACATCGCGCCGTACTGGTCAGCCACCAAAAACAAAGTGTATTCCTCCTCCGACGAATCTGGGTCGATGGGGACGTCCAGGTCACCGTGTTTGTATTTAATGTAGTCCACGACCCCCCTGTAGCGGGACACGTAAGGACAAAGTTCGTCGTGTGTGAAGGGTTCCCACACAATGGTTACGTTGTTGAGGGTGTATAAACCGGCCATTTTATATTCTTTGGGGATGTTCACCCACGGTGTGACCATGGTGGCGGTTGGCATAGACACTTCCATAAACCCTTCGGACAAGGTGGCGTCTCTTGCGTCCCATGCTTTGGTGGAACCTGCGGAATAGTCGAAATTGAGGTCTGGTTTGGTTATATATTCCTTCATAGCGAGGTTCTGGGACACCTGGGGCTTGAAAGTGCATCTATCGGGGTTGTCGATGTAGTAGCTACCACCTATGTCGTCTCTTTCACGTCTGCTGGCGACGTCGAAGTAATCGCAAGCTGATTTAGTGTCCCTCCATTTCTTACAGGCGCCCACAGGGGTATTGACGTTCTTAGTCTTTCTCCAAGCGTCCCTGCTGGTACCAAAAATATTTTCGTAGCAATGGACGTGAGTCAACCTCTGAAGGCATCTGGTCACGTTCCTCCTGATGCTGACGATATTCGGCTTGAAGACGTTTATGATGGCCTTTCCGTGATGTCTAGACTTTTGCGTAGACGCTAAGGGGCATTTGGGACGTGGGGCTACAGTGTACATGTCTCCAGTAAATTCAGACCCCCCGCAGAAGCGGATTGGATTACCTCCGGAATGACTAGAGTGCTTCGTCTCATAGGAACGTTTGTAATTGAACATACCCATTCCGAGGGCGTCGACAAACACGATTGGTTTGTACGTGTTGAACGTGGCAGTTACCTCGAACACGAAAGCTCCTGTAGTTTCGGGAGCGACCGTCAAAGCTAGTTTGGTGCATCCGTATTCGTTCCTCAGAGGGATGTAAGGACCCCAGGAAGTGAGGAGGGAAACAATCTCTCCAGAACTTACAGTGTCGATAATGTTGGCCAAGTCGGCCATGCGCTTGTTGAGGGCTGAGCTGGCAGTTCCATTATGTGCCGCGATCATTGCAGCGGTATCCCCGTCGCAAACGTAAGGGCCGCTAGTTATGTCCAAAGATGAAGCCCTGACAGACACTTCATTCGCTTTTCCTTTAATGTAAGACAGTTCAGGGGTTCCAAGGATGTCGATATAATAGGAGCCAGAAATCTTGACCGAGAAGGGCAACACATTACCTTTAAACACGTTGCTGTGTTTAAATCTAAAGTTGTTGATGTAGCCCTCGGTGGGTATCATCAACGCCACCAAGGCAGTGCACACCACCACTAATGTAGACGTGGTAGCCATTATCCTTTCCCCTGTGGGAGTCAAAAGTGAGTTCCCTTGTCTTTATTTTCCCTGGGGATTACGAGTTGGGATGTTTTTTTTTAAAAAGGAAGAGATGGTCTTTGTAGTAGTGGAGCGTAGCTCGATGTAAACGTTAATAGAACAAGGACTGGAAGTGGGGTTGATAATAAAGCATCGTATATCAACAAATACTCCTGTTTTTTTCTATAAAGGGCTATAAGAAAACAACACCAAGACGGTTCATATCAAATATTCAATTCCCATCGGGTGATGGGGGTTATTTATTTTATACAAGATAATATAATATATATAGAGAGAATACTCAATAAAATTCAATAACGACCGAATTGCATAGTCGCTCTGTTCATGTACGTACAAAACAATGCGTAAAGGTTTGTAAGAGTCTTGGATGAATCTTCACGGCTCCCAAATGTGCCCCGTAAAACTGTAGCCGCCACTTCGCCGTCGTCCACACGGGTTCGTAGATCATAGTTGGGTAGACCGTACATTACTTTAAAACCCACGCCGTCTCTGTACAGATGTTCGGTGGACATAAACTCTGCCACGATGGGTTGTAGTTCCACTTCGTCTTCTGGTCGCCATAAAATGCCACAACAATCCAATAACGATATCAATTGAGATCCGTACACGACCCTGGGGAAGTAATCATGTGGTTCACACTGCCTCGATACGACGCTCCGATTAATATCTAGCATGTCTCCGTAGTAGACCACCCCGTCGACCCTAGGTAAATGTCCGAACAGGTTCGTCCGTACCAGACAGGGGCCCAACGACCAGGATTGTAATTCGTCCAGCGCCGTTACGCCAGTCATCGTCTCGGGGGTGTGGTGCCTTCGATGTACAACAAAGTCTCTCCCAAGGGGATGCTACCTCTCACTCCGTCTGAAGTGTAGATGATGTACCAAATTTTCTTCTGCGTCTTGTGGTTAAACGTGTCCACGGACAGCAGGGCAATGTCAGTCCAATCCTCCGTTTCAAGGGTCTGTCGGATGTGGTGGTAAGGAATAATAAACTGTTTCTTCAGCTCTGAAGGGTGGTAAAAACACAAAGCAGATCGAATGTAGCGCTTGTCGCCCTTTGACCAGAGGTTGAACAGCTCGTTTACTTCCTCACACCTCCTTCTGTCGCCGTCGACGACGCTGTCCTCGATGAACTGATGGGTGGCTGGAGAATACTTGTATGTAGAGTATGCCTTGAAGGGTAGTCGTCCGGTTAAATTCCCAGTTACGTGTCGTTGAATGGCCCCCGCTTCGCCTCTGAACGTGATGTGAGGACCTTTTGGAAGAAGAGAATCAACTAGAATTGTCAGAGAAACCATAGACATTCTTATTTTACTCGTCTGTTAAAATACGAGTAAAAATCCTTTTTTTATGTGTATGGTTTAATACCAGAGGACGAGTGTAGACCCTTCTCCGTCAGGAACGGGAATGAGAATGAATCGTTTTGTTGGGTAGTGAATACATATATAGACACCCCGACCGGAACTGATTCCTGTCAGGAGTCAACGGGGACCGCACCCATTCCTGGTGGGAATCAGTTCCATTCCGGGGGCATTCATTGCTGTCAGGAATCAGTGGATCTTTGGGGTCATTCTTGACAGGAATCAATCACGTGGTCAGGTCACGTGTTTGGGGTGAGAAGAAATTCCACATATTTGAACATATCTTCATTTCACACACGAACCTTCCTACTGAACGGATCGTTTAGATGATTGCTCTCCGATAATTTTTTTTCCTTAAATTATGTTGACCACTACTACTACTTCTTGGGTGATGTTTATTACCCCTGAACGTCCTCAACGTCTTCCCGAATACTGTCGAAAGTATTGTCCGGCAGAGTTAGTCATGTTTGCGACGAGCCCGAACGACACCTCGACACTTCCCAGAATGTACATGGTGGCTGCCATCGTCCAACATAAATTTTCCCACAACGGACGTCGATCCATCGCGGCTAGATTCGGTCTGAAGCATCCCGAGAAACTGATTCTCATACCAAACTGCCTGATGAGGGCGGTCAAGAAGACAGTGTTCTTCTTCGCGGCCAGAGGGTGTTCAGAATACATGTTCTATTATGGTCACACCCCCAAGATGCCCATCAAACATGCCGAGAAAGCTATCAACACGCTCGGTGGGGTCTCTCAAACCAGAGTGGTGGATATATGCCGCAACGTGTCTAAACCCTTGTTGGAAGTCATCTTGAACACGATCCGAATAGAAAAACAACGAGCGGAAGATGGTGAAGATTACTCGTCGGCTTTCGAAGACGCCATCAAGAGAGGTGCCATGATCGTTATGCATTGAAAAAAATGATACTCCAATAAATAAAAACACTGTTTAACATGAATATTTATTCTTCTTCCTTTCTTTATTATTATATCCTTTATATTACAAACATAGGGTATATTAATCTCGCTAGACTGACCGTAACACTGGGGGAGGGGGTTATAAACTCCCACATAGACAACCATCTTTCATCACGCGTTCAATCAGACACACATTTAGAAAACACCTGTCGGGACTAGATTTGCTCTTACGGTTTCATTACAAAAAATGCCCACCTACGGTCCAATTCAACCCGATGGAGTACCTTTCTGGACCGATACAGTGTCCCCTTATCGATGGGAACCTACCTACACCATGACCAAAGTGGGTCTAAAGGCGCTGAGGCGACCTGCGGGGGGTGAACTATTGTTTAGAATAAATCCCCCCCTGAATAACTTGAAGAGAAAGATATTGGGAAACGAGTTTAAAGACGTCGTTACGCTGGACGAATTCGTCTCGGTCATGAACACCAACCCCTCTGACAACCGCGAGGCCAACTCTATCTACAGGAATACCATCACCGAGGCTGGTGACAGAGTATCCCCGTTGAAAATTGCCGATAACGTCAGCGTGTTCGGCGTGACCTCCATCAGTCAGTGTAAAGAGTGGCATAGAGACATTCAGTCCTCCGCACAACCCGTTCTCATCAAAGGTGCCTGTAGGACCGATCGTACGGATTTCACCAAACAAGACACCCTCCGACTGCCCGTCGAAATGTGTTGGGTGGACCCCACGTGCAGGAGAGAGGATCCCATAAGACACGTTTTCATGACCTTTGAGGGGGACGATGGTAATTGGACGCCCAAATTTATCATCACACCCTCTTACACCTACGTCAACAAGGCTATGAAGCGGTCAGAGGGGTACAGTTTGGTCTATCCGTTGGGTCTGATCGACTTCATCAACGCCGGCCACGACGCCACCAGCGTCCATAAATTCAAGTCTGCGGCCGCCAATGAGGAACCCCAATATTACGTTGAAGGGTTTGTCTTTGACTCAGAAGGTAAATGGATCATTGATTATGACAAGGACCCCTTGACCTTTTACGCCGTCAATAGCAAGTCTTTTCCGGACCTGTGGAGAATGTTGGAACATGACCCCATCAAGGACTCTATCGTCACCGTTGCCAACAGCTTCAGTAGGTCTTTAGAAAAGGAAGATAATGAGGAAGACGACTCTCAGAGGGGTATCAAACGGTCTTGGAAGGGTGCAGCCACCACAGTCTATCCCAACAGTCTCAGACCCAAAAAGAAGCTGCAACATCAGAAGCAACAGAGATTTTACGGTGGAGGGGTCCTCAAGGCTGTGTTTGCAGGAGCCTCCAACAGTTCCGCAGCAGCTTCTGGTAACGGTGGGAACAGGGATTCGGGTCCCATTCCAGAATCCATCTCGAACATGGTCAAGATTCAACCAGACAGGGCCGTGCCCGTCGACAACGTAGGCGAGGCTACCCCCATTACTTTCTTCCTGCGTAAAAATAAGGCCAGACAACTACCCCCAGCAGTCGTGAGGTCCATCACGGGTCCCTTCAATATCGTCGGGTCCTCCTTCATGACCCGCATGGACGCTTACGTAGAACACGCCATGGCCTGCCGTAAAGGTGGCGTCAGATCCTACCGTCTCAACAATCCAGGAGAAATAGTGTCCATGGACGCTTCAGACATTCTCCTTGTGTTGGCAATATCCTTCCTGGGTCGTCTCAAGGTCACTTCCAGAGACAGAAGAGTGGCCGATACCGTCACCAAGGCTCTGAGCATGGACGGTCTGTTTATGAGCAAAGTAGAAAAGCTCAAGTGTCTTGTCAACTACTTCAACAAGGGTATCTACCACGGGGAAAGGAACCTGTTTGGGGGTCGCAAGGTCACCTTCACGGTCAAGACCGTCAGTGAAACCGCTAGAGGAGACAACCCCATCATGCAACCAATCGCCATCATGGACACTGGGTTGGGTATAGAGAACGTCGAAGGGGTCGTGCACGCGGATTTCGCCAACAAGAATTACGGCGGAGGTGTGTTCCACAAAGGAGCCGTCCAAGAGGAAATATATCTCATCACCCACCCCGAAGCTCTGATGGGAAGAGCATTGTTCCCTACCATGTCCGCAGACGTTGCCCTGGACGTCATGGGAGCCATCAAGGTATCTCTCTACTCTGGGTATGGAAGAGGGTCAATCAACAGCAAAGCCTTTACTTACGAGAAACCAGTAGAGATAGACACCTCCACCCTCCAGACAGACGTCGAGGACAGGGCTCTAACGTCCACGGTAGCCTTTGACGCCGTCAGATACGACGATCAATACGTCACCAAACAGTACAAAAGAGAGGCTATTGCCAGACAGTACACCAAGGCCACAGCAGCTTTTTCGGCCGTTGAGGGAACGTCTGTAAACATCCCCGTGGCCACTGGTAGATGGGGAGCAGGAGCTTTCAACAACGACCCAGTACTCAACTCTCTCAT
>JARBEP010554970.1:20237-30491 GCA_030265255.1 Tritonia festiva
GTTGTTGTTGTTGTTGTTGTTGTTGTTGTGGTGGTGGTGTCAGGGAGGGAGATTCTGGTTGTGATGAAGACGACGAACGAGACTTTTTACGTCTTTCAACGATCCATCCATTCTCGTCAGGGGTTGACGATTGCTCCTGCTGTCCCAGATACTGTGTCTTTAAAGGCAGCAACATCTTCTTCTTTTTCGAGACCTCTGCTGGAGCGGGTGTCGTTATATTATCCCCCTTCATGGTGGGTTCTAGACACAACGAAGACGGGGTGGCGTCCTCGACGGCTTCTACGAACAACCTTTTGTGGGCAATTTCTACCTCTGGAGACGGTGGTTGATGGAACAGCGGTCTACGGGGTAGGTAGAAGGCGTTCAGACGGTTCAATTTAGGCTTCTTGGGGGCGTCAGACAGTCCAGTCAGATCAAAAGCTTGTTTCGGGGTACCTCCTGGCGTCTCTGGAAAAACTGGAGGGACACTGTCGGGGATAACCTGGTCAGACGATGTTGGAATAATCAACGTTTCGAGTTTTGGTCGTGATGGAGTGGCACCTTCCAGCTCCTCCTCACAAGTATCTGGGACCAATATTACGGATGGTGTGGGGGGTTCGACGATTATAACGTCGTCGTCGCCGTCAACGACTGTATCTTCTTGATAAGGGTCTTCGGTGGTAATAACACCGGCGGCAATGGGTTCATCCACGTCAGTGTCCACTTTGAAGTGGTCGGCAATGTCTGCAGGTTCAATTGTACTGTCATCAGCAAACAAATCCTGGTCCACGTCGGTCGTCTGCTGCTGTTGCAAAGTGTCCATGTCAGAATTGTTTTTTAGAATGTTGAGATTCGTCCCTGGATAAGACTAATATACGCAGGTCCGTTCAGCTCTAAGGTTTGATGCGTTAAGAATCTCTGAATGACGGTACACCCAGCTTTTATTTAAAAAAAATTGGCACCCATTCCAGATAGGAATTAGTCTGTCTCCGACTTCCGGTCATTCCTGATGAGAATTAGTGTGTTCCCGATTTCCGGTCATTCGTGATAGGAATGGATGACGTCATTGATTCTTGCTGGGAATGAATGGGTGGCGACGGCGGGATATGAAATCCCCATCGATTTCATTTCACCGCTTTTTCCTCATACGAGGAGGACCGTTTTTTTTACCCATCGAAGCTAAAATTCCGCTCAACACCGAATCGTCTAGACGCTCTCTGACGCCGGTCAGCTTGGGTGAAGTGTACGTCGCCACTACGTCGTCGGTGGTCTTGCCGGTCCAGAAACGTCTCGTCAACAGCAAAGTAGTCACTCTCAAAGGGTCTGGAGCGTCAGCACCAGGCGTACAAGGTAACGACATTTTGTAGGAGAGATTTGCCACGAGATTATTGTGCGTCTCTCTCAGCTGCCTGTCGTGAAGCTTCGTGGACTCTCCTGAAACGTTACAGTTTTCGACTGTCTTGTATTCGACGTACACCAGACGACACCTGGGAATATAAAAGACTAGATCAGCCCTCCTCGACTGTTTGCATATCCGGTTGACGCAGACCTCCTTGAAGACGTGGACTGGAGTGTCCAGTGGTACCCCAGTGACTATATCGACCAAGGTTTCCATCAACAGTTTTGATCCATTACGTCCTGTGGGATTGTGGAGATCTCCGACGCATTTGACGGACCCGCATATAGAGTGCTGAAGTCTCTCGTGGCGTACGATACCCCTCCTCATCGGCGATGAAACGCCCTTTATGTGCCTCGGCTTTCCCATACGGTGACAATGCACGACCGGCGAAGAGTAGAAAAAAGGGTACCCCAACCAGGCAGAAGAATAAAAAGACGGGATCTGAGGTGGTCAGTAAGAAGAAATCTGCTCCGCCTCCTACTCAGAATGGAGTTGTAGAATCCAACGTCGTAGGATACTTTTTGAAGACGTTGTACGGGTTCCCCTTTAATAGTATAGACTGCGAAGAACTGGACTGTCTCACAACGAGGGTTAGTGCCAGATATCTGGGCGAAGAGGACGTTCTGCCGTGGCTGGACACGAAGCAAGTGGTGATTATCAAATCGCCCATGGGTAGCGGCAAGACGACCATATTTATGAAGATGCTGGACAAGTTTGAGAGGGTCCTCATCATCTCTTCCAGGAGAACGTATTCCGATTACATGTGCACGGTCGTCGAGGGGTTGCACAACTATCAAAGCGTCGTTGGGCCCATCACCGCAGACCTCTACCCACGCTTGATCCTTCAACCCCAATCCTTCAGACGTATCAAGAACATTAAAAACGAGACGACGTACGCTCAATGGGACGTGGTGTATATCGACGAACCACACGCCGTCTTGCACGAGCTTATATCACCCGTGACCCCCTTGGAGGATAGAAGAGAAATTCCTAAATTGTTGAGGAAGATCGTGTCTTGCATCCCCTCTGTTGTGGTCACGGACGCTGGTTTGGCGAGATGGCACGTGCAGGCCGTCCATTATCACCTCTTGTCCGGGTTGAGGAAGCGGTCAAAGGTGATTGTAGTCAATGATTACGTTCCCCGGACGAAGACGATCAGAGTGTTTGACCATTGCCTGTTGACGGGGACAAACTTTACGCACTCGTTCGTACCCGGTCTGAAGAAGGTGTTGGGAAAGGAAGACGCCACTTTGTTGGACGTAGAGAGCTTCTTCATGAAGCGACACGGTTCAGAGTGCAGGAAATTATTCGTGGACATGGTGGCCAGAGCATACTCGAAAAACACTACGGACAACACTGGAGACATCGTGCACTACCTCAAAAGGATGTTGGTCCGT
Source organism: Tritonia festiva (assembly GCA_030265255.1). NCBI lineage: Eukaryota > Metazoa > Mollusca > Gastropoda > Nudibranchia > Tritoniidae > Tritonia > Tritonia festiva. The sequence continues at coordinate 23,013 of JARBEP010554970.1, forward strand.
GATGAACAGAATGCCGTGGTCATGTGCAGTACTAAAACGCAAGCAAACCTGGTCGCCGAGTTCGTCAAGAGGTTGTTCAACAAGGGAAAAAGTAAAGTGGCTCTCATCACGGGCGACACGGAGAGCGACGTCCGTTCTGAGTTCATTGCCGACCCTCCCAAGTTTCTCAAGAACAAGAGATGTTTGATCCACACCACCTGTATAAGCGTAGGCGTTGATTTTAATTTCACGTGGGCAACGCACACCTTTCTGATGGTTGACGTCTTGTCCCCGACCACCACGCCGTCGGTTATGAACCTCTTTCAAGGATTGGGGCGTAACAGGAAGGCCACCGACGTCAACATTTTCATACAAAACCGAAGAAGATACCCGACCAGCACTCTGTTGGGGGGTTCCAGTCTGGCTTCAGAACACGCGAGGATGGTCGTGGCTGATTTGAAGAAGAGTAGTAGTGGTAGTACCTCAGCACCAGCAGTTACAGAGGATGATTCTGTGTCATCTTCCCAACAGGAGAGAATAACCACCCTTCAAAGCGATTGGAAACCCCCCTTGAAGGACGACACAAAGTATTTGACTGGCATTGACGAAGACGGTCTGGAGGCGGTCATGGTTGGGATGGCAAAGCTAGAGAAGGAAGCGAACAGTTCCCCTCGATTGTTTTTCGACGTCCTCTTGGGGTTGATCAAAAACACTGTTCAGAAGGGGGAGATCGAGTTTAGGGACCCTTGTCCGTGGCAGAAGGATTTTAAATTTTTTACCGACGAGGAAGACGTACGGAGGGCCGTGGACGACTGTAAGGCAGCCTTCACCAAGAGGATATCGATGTACACAACGATGACTTTACAGACGTTCAACGACCTGTTTAGAGGGGCTGAGAAACAAACGGATAGACTGGACACGCTGAAAAACATTATGGACGTATTGCACCTATTTTCTGGGGAGTTTCCAACCACTTATTTCGTGCTGAGGCACATCAACAAAGAACTTCTCAAGCAGTATGCCATTAGATTCAAGAAGGTCGAGTGTGAAGAGTCTTCTGGGGCGGTCGACCTGATGAATTTTGAGAACGAGACAGCCCTCAGGGTCGATCCGGACAAGCTGATGCACAGAGTGAAAAGAAATTTATACAAGAACCACAAGGACTTTAGATGCTTCGAAGACTTTTGTAGAGCAGTCTCGGCGTGTGACACGCTGTTGAACGACCAATCTAAACTGGACGAGGGATCCCTAGAGACGCTTGTCAGGATGTTGGTAGACGAATACGAGATAAACAAGGACAAGAATGAAGTAGTCAAGGCCGTGGCCAAAGCGACTGGATTACAGATGTACAGACCCCCTGAACACATGAGTAGATCATCCCCAAAGTATATGGAGTCTCTCAGATTGATCATGCCCGTGAAACCCATCAAGGCCGATTTACATAAAATGGCAGCAATATTGTTATTATAGTATTACAATAAGACATTCCACAAAACAGTATTGTTTTTTTTATAGTTTTCGTTTTCTTTTAATTCTGTTCAATGAGAGGGTTGAAGAAGGATATGGGGGAGTTGGAGTGGTCTTGTGGGTGGTCATGATGTCTAGCATAGAGTTGAATCGAGGGAACTTTTGAGACGGGAATGTCGATTTCAAGGTAGTTATGAAGTAGTCCATAAAGGGGCTGTAGAATACCTTATCCGGTGTATGGTTTATCTTGTCCGTGTAAGACCACTTGCCGCGTGAATTTGAGTTCGCGGGGTCTATCGAGACGTCGGGAAACGTGTCGTTGATCATCTTCATCAATGTCCTCCTATTGGTACCCGTCATGGACGATTTAATCTTTTTCGACGCCTTTCCCTTGCATTCGGAATCGAATTTACTCTTGTCGGCAAACTCGCTCTTGGTCATTTTTGGATTGAACCCTATCAGCAGTCTGTCAAAGGTGAGTTTAGATGGTAACAACCTCACCAAATCCCTCCTCCCAAAGGCGTAAGCAATCTTGGCCATCCCCAGAATGTGGTTATCGACAGTCTCTCTCACAGTGGTCTCTAGGTCGTACAGAAGCCCAGCGAGATCCTCGTCAACCTCTGCAGAAGACCTTATAATCTTTTTAATCTTGTTCACGGCTGCCCTCGGACACCTCTTTGTGTTGAACAGAACGGTTTCGCGGTGAAGCAAACCCAGATCGGTCATTTTGATGGATGGAAAGTGGGGGACCTTTGAACACGTCTCTGGGTAGTTGTTCATGACGGTTTGACGATATGTATTCGTGTCCACGACCCCGTTTTGGAAGCTGTGTGAACTGGTCCTGTTGTGGGAGGTCGTGAAGGGTTCCGTCTCTTCGAAACCACACACGTCGTTCATCTTGGACAGCATGAGAAGGGCAATCATTGTGTTGGTGTCGTAGCCGTGCAGGTTGAAATTTAACGTGTTTGGGGTCACCAGAACCTCGTCAGGAACCACAGTCTTATAGGAGGAACATGCAATCATCTTCTTCTTGGCCACTGTGTAAACCAACGCCTTACCAGGGACCCCGTGAGTCATCCTTCTCTTCGCGCACATCTTCAAATGGGCCACTTGAATGTTAATGTGCATCAAAGCCTGCGACTCGGGGTATTCTTGAAGTACGCATTTGGGTTTCAAGGGGTGTTGAGAGGGGGGTGTCACCTTGGTAGGAAGAAGGTCTTGGGGGTGGTGTCGACCAGTCAAGAACCAGTCCAACTTGTCTTCAATGGTAGGAAAATGATAAGCGGTCGTCAACTGTTTTGGGGGTTTGTCTGGGGAGGGCGCCACCTGGTAATTGAAAGGAACCAGGTGTTCTGGGTAGTCGTACAGCAGTATGAGGCTGTTGAAACATGCTTGGAGGATACCGTCACCCATCAGATCCTTGTAATTGGCGTCGAAGACCTCCGTCAACAACCTGTGCAAACGTTTATACATGTCTTTGAACCTGGCACCGACTCTTAATGTACTACTACTACCACAGTCTTCAGTCTTTATGATCCTGGTAAAACTTTTCGTCAGGGCCCTGCACAAACAATACAGTTCGTAGGGGTACCTATAACGGGTATTTCTCTCGTTACACCTCTTCAGAAGGGAATGCCCTTTGTGAATTGTGAGTTGAAACCTAGGCGTCAATTTCTTGTTCACACGTCTCTCAGTGATGGTGTGGAAGAAGGTTTTGTATTTCTCACCACCCCCACCACCAATGAGAAGATGTATAAGGTGGTATGTGGGTATGCCGAAAGCGCAACATATCGCGTGGACGTCCTTTATGGTCCTTCCGTTATTAGGATCCGCGTACAGCATAACCGCAACCAGGTGCAACAACTCTCTACTCTTGTCGACAACCCCCTCAAGCCGTATGGCAGTGATCTCTTCAAACGTGAGTGTGTAACCCCGACCCCCTAGGAAGGCCGTGTTGACATCGCTAAACGTTGCTAAGATAACCCTGAGGTATGGTGGGGACAGTTTTAAACTGATAAAGACGGACAAGGTGGCCTCGTCTGCTGGTTTAATGTCCCCGATGAAAATATACGTGTTCATCCTTCAACGGTCATGGGTGAGAATGAATTGATTGTGGTGTGTGTGCGTAGACCGGAAATGATTCGAGTGAGGAACGCGTCACGTGACTGATTCTTGTCAGGATTAATTCCTGACCGCAGGTTGGGGAATTCCCATGACGTCACTAATTCCTGTTGGGAATCAATCATTCCCAACACGAATTAGTGACGTCACAGAGTTGATAAAAAACTGGAATGGTCGCGCTGTGACGCGTTTCTTTCAAGGCTTTAGTTCCGGCTGGTTTCACCATAAAAATAAATGTCATTACGTCCATTCATCATACACAATTATCCAAATCATCAGACCGAGCAGGATTCTTACTCTGGTTTCAAAAGAAATATATATTTTTATTTACAATTTATTTGTTGTATTGTACACAGACAAATCAGAAAACAGGTTCAAACAATGGGCCCAAGATACCCCGAGTACGCTTCCATCACGGACCGTGAAGAGTCTTTCAAGCATCCGTCCTGGCCCAAGAACTGTCCAGTGTCGATATCCAATTTGACCAGATGGGGATTTGTACGGAGACAACTGTAGATGTTTTCATTGCGGCTTCAGTGTCCGTAAATGGGTTGATGGAGACGACGTCGGGGTCGAACACGCTCGTCTGCATGGTTCTTGCGACAACCTGATCGACTGCGTTGGTGAAAACTTTATCGCGGTCGCTAAAGAGCTGTCGGGCAAGAAAGACGGTCCCGTCTCCTTCGCAAAAGTAATCCAGGAACTGAGAATCAGAGACTTGCCTACTCCACTGAATTTCTTTTTAGAATAAAGTAAAGAAATATACTAAAATAAAAAAAGGGAATGGTGTTTTTTTTTGTTTATTCACTTTCATAATGATATTCCACAAACATTTCTTCTGTCGATGCTGAAGACCCCCTGAAGATGGGACCCGTAAGTAATTCCGATCTGTCAGTGCCCTTGTTAGTACGTCGTCTCCGTCGAATGGTGATGAATACCGCCCCCAGGAGAAGTCCGACGATGATTGTACAACCGCCTCCGTAAAAAAATGTTGCTGTTCTAGATAGTCCATATGATTCGATGATTAGAGAGGATGAGGTCGATGAAAAGTTGCCCAAATGTTCTGCCAAAGGGTGCATGACTTTCGGTAGAGGTCGATTAGTCTCCTTCAAAGAGTTCTTTTGTTGTTGATAAGACGTCGTCGAGGGTACCGTTGAGGGTGGTGTTTCAACATCAAACACATTTTCGCAGATGAAAGACCCCTCAGTATTGAGGCAGATCTGATGGTCTTGACAGTATTCCATGACGTAAAAACACTCGTCGATATCGTCACAAATGGAAGTGTTTGTGAACGGGGTGTCGTGTGACACCTCCTCGTACCGTTCAATGGCCTTCTTGGTGTAGTTGTGTTCCAACCAATGATACCAATTGTAGAGATAATCGCCGATTGAAATTGTATCTTCCATAACAAGAGTCAAGTCGAGTTTTGCAAAGCCACCTTTGCACCGGCATTCGTTGATGGAAGAGTCGCAGAAGGAGTGTTCGGGACATTCAAACAAACATTCACCCATTGCTAGGGTGGGTAGAATAAATATATACAGGATGAAGGATAAATGCATCTTGGGAGTAAACTGTGTTTTATTTCGTAGCCTTTCTTTAAAACAAAATAACGTCCTGTTCATTCAGTGGTTTGAAGAAGAAATGAATCTGGTTTGTGGTGAGAGAATATAAACATGTGAGATAAAATGGCGTGATGTGCCCCCGTGAAGTAGGTCAACCAATCATAGAGCTCTCTCGCCAGCCTGACCATGTATGATCCGGTTATTGGTTAACCAATAGGAGAGCTCGTAGTCACGCCACGCGGCACGTCACCTCACTCTCATTTCTTAGAAAATGATGCGTTCTGGAACGAAATAATACTTCTTCTTAGTCTTCTTCTTAGTAGTCTTGGGTGTTGGCTTGGGTCTAGTCCCCAGATCTATTACAGGGGGATGTCCTTCGTTAAAGTTTATCACTGGTGTCTCTGTGGGTGTCGGTGTAGTGTCCTCACTAAACGAAATGTCTAATATGTCCGGTCTGTGATCGGTGCGGGGAGAAGTGGCGTTTATTGGTGGGTACAAACTCCTGGAATCTTCCGACAACGTGTCCGTGGCGTATATTTCGTAGTTTACGGGAAGATATACAAACGAGTCTTTGACAACACCTTTTTTTGTATTCATTTATTGATTTTTTTCTTGTGACCTGGACAGAGCTTCACCCACACCACCCGGCCAAGTGGACTTGGAGACGTCCAGAACCTTCCAAATGTGTAGTTTAATGGCTCTGAAACCAGAAATGGCCATGTTGACACACCCCTTGTCCGATTCGAAAGCCATGATAATCTTGCCCACTTTACTCCTAAAAACCTCGACGTAATGGGCAACGTTGACTTGCTTGATGTGGTACGCGCTAATGGTCAAAGGTACCTGGTGGCCCTTGGAGAAACAGGCTGCGGGTATGATGAAGTCGTCCACAACGCTGAACAACTGATACATCCCAGCGCACAAGTCGTTTATGTAATGTTCGATGCCCGGACGCTTGTCAGAGGTTGGAGAGACCCCCCGAGAGGTGTTTGGTAAGATAAAGGACAACACTCGCCCGTGACGCCTCGTGACGACAGACAAATCATCCTTCAAGGCATCTATGGCCGCGTTGAGGATGGCTGGACTCTTCTTTTCAGTCTGATAATACCTCAAGCAATGGTCCAATATGACATCCACGGCTTCTTTATACCATTCCGGATGACCACCGGGTAACCTGCCGATAAACCCCCTGTGATACATTTCGCCAGTGCTTGCAGAGACCCCTACGTAACAGTTTGAATTGACCGTCACCACCCCCCTGGACACGTCGGGGACGAATTCCGTCTTGAGGGGGAATCCAACCGGACGAACGATGGTAGTGGGTAGACAGGCCGCATCCAGCTGCAAGCCGTCCGTTGTGGCCCCGACGACGACGATTTGACCTTCATTCCTCCTAATCGTAGCCAAGACTACAGCCACACTCAGCGCCTTCAGGGTGTTGTAAAACACTGGATTATGGTGCTTAGACTTGCCTATGAGCGTCACGATCCACTTTTTAAGGTCTGGACAGGATCTGGATCTTCTGAATGCGGTAAGACGACTCATCACCTTGGAAAAGTACGGATCCATTTTAAATTTAACGGCAACGCTGGCGTAAAAGTTGCTAAAGTCTACCGTGGCAAACGGTAACCGTTCGTGACGGTTCTCAAAGACTACCGCGCCATTGGTAAAGAATTTGTCAGTTTCTTCCACTCTGTATTGAGAATGTATAAACGCCATCTGTCCGTCCCTGTCGAGAAAGAAATCATCATCTTTACACCCGTCGACATCCTCCCTAACATCTTCGTCTTCATCGCCGTCTGGAACAGCCATGGGTACCCAATCCAGGTACTCAAACCCTTCTGGTAACGGTGCAACGTCTACGGCATCGTCTTCTTGGTCGTCAAACGGCTTCAATGTGAAGTCGCCCCCCTCGATCATCAATTCTCCTCCTATAGAATATACGATGTCATCCTCCAAGGGGGGTCTGTAAATCTCATTCCCTTTATTACGGCTTCCCATCGGCAAGCATCTCTTGAGGGCCATCTCGGTCTGTATATTTCCGTTAATAGCTACAGTGGCGAACGGGCACATGTCCTCCAGAACGTACTTGATGATCTTGTGACGCATCATGGCGTATTGTGGTCCGTACGGATAAACGTCTCTCTTTCCATGGGGGTCCACAGGCTCGAAATCGATGTGCAGAGCCCTAACTGTGGGGGGTAAGTAAACTTTATCACCCACAGACCACTCGTATCCGAAATGATTAATCAAATTGACCCTGATGTTCCTCTTGAAATCCATCTTCAGACCCCAGTACATAACGTATTCCTTCTCCGTCATGGGCTTCCAATAATTAATGTCGGTGTTC
>JARBEP010554971.1:3793-16032 GCA_030265255.1 Tritonia festiva
ATCATTCTTAGTTCAATTCCTTGATGAAGTCATGTCACGACATGTGGACTACATTCATGTTTGTTACAAAAATTGAAAAAAAAAACCCAACCCAAAACACCACCAAAACAAAACAATAATAACATGTTCCTATAATCCTGAGAAACTATCTTTCACATTGCAATAAATACATTGGCACAAATCATGATTTACATTGACCACAGAATCCCTGTAGCAATAAACATAACTGTTACTATCAATTTCAAATTCCAGAGGTTAACAAAACAAATGACACATTTAACATTTTGTAGTCATAAAGCGGTGGCCCTGATAAATTGGGGAATATGTGAGAAATATTTATTACTTAATAACACTTAAAGCTGACCAAAAACTGTAGCGACAAGATAATGGTCATCTTGAAACAAGGGAACGATTACTACTTATCTTGGATTCAACTCAATAATCAAACATAATGATGATGAGTATGAAGGCAGATGACACATCAAGCTATGTACAGGATTGTCCAAAAAAAACCAAGAAAACAAAAACAACTTTAACTGAATAGAAAAAAATACCAAAGCTTCACAGAGAGGACCATTCAAATTTGAGTATTTTTTGTTTGAGACATAATTTCTCTAGTTTCCAAATCAATTCTAAATTCAAAGCACGTTTTGTTCTGTTTTGATTGCTCTTTAGATTGTAAAACTGCCTTGAGCTTTTGGTATGAATTGATGTGAAATGTAATCAACATTCACCATTCTCCACTAATCATTTTACAATAACCAAGGATATAGCGGCATTGAACAGAATTATTTCAAACATTCTGTAAACTCATCAACAGATTCAGATATATAAATAATATATAGAGAAACATAGATGCAAAAATGTAATGGATTTCGTTGCTAAATAACTTAACAAAAGTAATGTTGTACGCTTTCCATCTTCCTAGGCAAGAACTTGGGACTGAATACTGAAATAAATGACATCGATTTCAAACAACCATTGCACGCCTCCATCGACACCGTATTGTATCAGATCTTATTTTCCACAACACAATACAACTCATTGTCTTTGCCAAAATGATGGCTGTGACAACAAAGGTGCATTTTCTTTAAGCACAAAATCTTTTCAATGATTTGAAACGATCCATTTCAGATTTCGTGTACTCTAATATGAAAGAGCTTACTTCTTATGCCATGCAAGATCTTTTTTATTATGACTTGGAAAGAACTCATTTTCTTGGTAATATAAAATAGCGGAGACAAATGAAACAAAAAGTATTGCTACAATATTAGCATAAAAGCTTCATATCATTAGAGTTTAAAAAATCTTACAAAAATGTTATACCTTCTGAACAAGAAATAATTATGGAAGCTGGGGTCCATGGATACAAAACATTATTTTGTACAAAGCAAAAAATCAGTTCTTTTATGAATGAAATCTAGGCATATAAACTCCTACAAACTTATCAAAAATATACTTTTGAGGTCAATTCTTATATTTTCTGGGACATTGACAGAAATTGTGACAGGTGTAGGGATAAGAAAGTAAAGGATTTGAAGTACAATCCACTGAGGAACTGATGTTGATAGAAATTCAAGTACAGATGTTTTAGAAATACATGTGAGGTAGGGAACAGCTGACCTCAATTCCAAGAATATATTGTAAAAGGTGGGAATAAGTTTTGTTCTACTGAGAGCATTTGGCAGCCATGACACTAATCAAAGCCACCCTAATTAATTTTCTCATTACATAAAAGCATTCTTTTTTCTGATCATAAAAAAAGTAAATGCAAAAAATTGAGCAATTCAAAACAAAACTTCATTTGGTCACATTTTTTAAACTCATGTAGTTCCAGAGTGTCCACTTGTGAAAAATCAGGACATTATTGCAGGAATTTTTTTGAATAACAATGTGAAAGAAGAGAATTTTTATGAAAACAACAAAGAACAGTTTCATTTGAACTAAGTGCAGGGATCCAAGGGATTTTCAAAGAGATTTTCGTACAAAAATTTGCGAAACAGATTAACAAATTTTTAAAAGATCTTTTTTTTTTTTCATTTTTACTATGCCCATTTCAAAATTCAAGGAATTTTCAAGTAGTTGTCTGCCTGAATGCAAATTCGAGAAGTTTTCAAGGAGGTTTTTAAGGTCAAACTAAATTCAAGGACTCCTTGATCATAATGAGGCCACAAGAGCCCTGAAAAAACCCTAACCGGATTGCTAGGAAAGTCAATGTAAAAAACAGAGCTTGCTTGGCAAAAAAGAATTCCACTATTTCTACTCCAAAACAGGCTGAATTTGTCCATTCCATACAACAAACCTGTAATTTCTTTATCCTTTCATTCAGTGTTAAATCATTAAAACACTGGTTTTCTGACTATGTCAATGGTTTAGCAACAACAGTAAAATTTAAAAGGAAGCCTAAGGGTTAGTGATTTCTGCTGCATCTTTCTTTCTTTCTGAACACCAAAGATATGACAACATGCCATTAAATGTAACAATTAGATAGAACCTTTTAAAACACAATGAGGAAGCGGAGTAGAAAACAATCTCCAGTAAAAGAACACGATATGTGAAAGATAAAATATACCAATGGAATGATATAATATATTGACTATTGTAACTCAACACTCAAATATCCTAACCACAGAGCTGACCTTTAAATATCACACACAACAAAACAAGCATTATAAGAATTGGGTGTTTGTGTCAATATCTCTCATGGACATCAAATGTCAAAACACCCTAGAATGTTTAGTTTGTTTCAATTGGGAATAACAAGTATCTTATTTGTTTTTTGTTTTTGTTTTTTATCTCAAAATAATTAAATTTAAAAAACCTGCCAAACTACAAGACATAAAATTATGACAATGAAGAATGTCTGATCAAAAAGTGAAGAAACAAATTTTAAATTTGATTTTCTTTTTTCCGAATATGTTTCTATTTATGAAGTATGTATCGCAACTTTTTACAGGCTGCACAAATCCCAAATATCATAAAATTGGATCACCCTTGTTCCCTTTACATATTATTTCATTCAATAAATCCTCTATTCAGACCATTCATGGGCCTCAAAGGACAAGGAGGAATGACAGGAGATAACAAATTGTTTTTCAAATCTATCCTCAAATCAACTCCAAACTGTTTCCTTACACTTTTTGATCATTCACTCTTCAAGCTGTGGTTGAATAAACAACAAACAAACCTGCCATGGGTCAACAAATCATAATTATCAAAAACCGCAAAAAAATTATTTTCAGCACCCTTATTCATATCATTAACTTATGCCAAATTCTGGACAAACACCATGAAATACACAAGCGAAACAGAATTAAATACCTTCAAAATTATAACAAAAAGCCATAATCTAATAAACACACTGAAAAACGGAACAGGTTTATTTGTATAATACATATCCAGCCACAATATATTTCTGATACAGAGATAAATATAATAATACCTACAAATAACCGTACATCATCGATATAACACAATTAACTTATCAATAATGTACAAACTCAATAGATCCTAATCTTAATCAAACCTTCAATATCATTATGGAAAATTGACAATCAAGTCACACAAAAATACATGAAGCATTGAAGAAAAAAAAATTCCTTACACACATAATTTAAACATCATTCTCACACATTTGAAAAAAATAAAATAAAGCATATTAAGTTAGTCATACGATAAATGATACAATATCCATAAATTGTTGATACACCTTTTGAAACGTTTCCATCAAAATGACACAGACACATCAAAGCATTTATTGTTGTGGATAAGTTGGAAAAAAAGCAAATCCATTTATCAATTCAGATGAAAAAAAATAAAACATTATGGTCATTACGATTGGAATTTCACGAGAGAAAAAAATTGTTTTTCTAAATTATAGAAGTGACAAAAAGTGAAGAAAAAAAATTGGGACAAAAATATTTTCCCCAAAAGCAATAAAACTGCATTGAAAACAATGAAAGTAAACAACCAATAGTGGTGTAACCAATAGTGGACTAAGTATTTTTGTGCTGGAACTGGAAGAAGGCTTTTGCTACCAAAGCTGCTTTTGAAAATTCTCAAAAAAATTAACTAAATTATATATAATAAATTGATTGATTTTAGCTCATTTCTAAACATCAATTAAAAAAAATAGTGTAAATCTCAATTGTGAACCAACTGAATACACAAACTAAACAAATAGAAAAAGAATAAAAACCAAAAACCTTTTTCAACTAACATTATTTACAAAAATGAACCAATCTTACTAAGAAAACAAATAAACTGAAAATGAGTTTGATCAGACTGCTGCTGACAAAGAAGTATACTATAGAACAATAATATTATGATTAAAAATGTGAAACTAAGTATTATAAAATCATTATTCATAAGTAACATTGTGATGCCATCCCTTACATTGGTATATGACAATGATAACAGTAAAAAATGAGAGGTGATGATAATGATGTTGATGATGATGATGATGGTGGTGATAAAAAAAATGAAGATGATGATGTCAATAATAAAAATAATAATAATAATAATAGTAATTATAATAATAATAAATGAAATTTCAAATTTTGACTTTATACAAATGGTCATTCATGGAAGAAAAAGAAGAAAAATAAAAACACGAACTTAACAAACGAGAAAAAAAATTAATAAAAAAATAAAAGTGAGACAGGTCATAACAGACACAGATTTAAATGACAAATGGAATAGCATTGTGAAACAACTATTCTGACATATGATATTAGACTAGTGAAGTCCCAAAAAAAACAAAACAAATTTAGTGGAAAAAGAGAAACAATGTGACCATAGTAGTAGTATTATTATCATCATTTGATTTTGGTACAGTTTTAACTTTTGTTGTTATGCAAAGAAAAAATGTAAAATCAGAAATATTTGACAAAAAGAACCGGATTTAAAAAAAAGGTGCATCAGTTCCAACACACACCATACACTCTTTATATCAACAATTCTATCACGATTATGGCATGAATGATACTCATAGAGACAGAACAGTGACTTAAGATGACGAAATGGCAAGCATTTAACAAACTAACGGAGATGGATGAAGAGAGACAGATGGAGAGAGACAATGGGGGAGAGAGAGAGAGAGAGAGAGACAGAGAGAGGGAAACAGAGAGAAGTATTTTATGTTTCGTAAATAAAATGATATAAAACATTCAATATGACAAGTAATAATAGAAATATTTAATAATCGTCAAAACATTTGTTTAAGCAGAAGAGGAATTAAAACCTGAGTAATGAATAGAGAGACAGGGAAAAAAATTGAAGTCTTTTTTTTTCTTTCTTTTTTCAATTTTGTTGTTTATAAAGTCAAATCAGATGGGCAATGAAAAATAAAATTGTAGCTTGAATGATGGAAGGTGTGATCTTGCTCGAGAGAATTAGTTGAGGTTGGTATGTAAAGTAGTGCAAGAGGTGCGGAGAACATCAGAAGCATCACAGATGGGAGAAGCATGCTGCGAGCACCATCAGGAGCACTGTGGAGATGGCGGTGCTCAGGGCAGGAGCATTCCCACCCACATTTCCCGCTGAAACGCAATGAAAAGTTAAGCATTAGTTAGAAAGGAATTACAGAGGAAACAGATTTTCTCAATGTCAACAAGATTCTTAGACTGTTAATTCCCAAGCTTGAGATTTGGAAATAAGTAGAAATTGCTAAAAAGAAAAAAGTTACAAGATGCACCTCATGCCATTTAAACAATAAACAGGCTTACATTGGACACAATGTTTTTGTATGATTCTAGTGAAATGTGGAAGGGTTACCCGGTTTCTACTACTTTTGCTTCTCAATGTTTCTTGGTTCTAGGCAATGTCTGTTAATTGACATGACAACTCAGAAAATGACCTATTCTTTGCTCGTGTTTTGGGGTTGTGCGTAATGCTTAAATTTTTTTTTCATAACTGAAAGATGAATAAAAATTGAAATAATATATGAAAGGAGAGAAAGACACAAAACAATGCAGGATGTAATTATTGCAATCAAGGAAATTGTGAAAGAGTTATATTCCAGATGTTCTTCGACCATAAATATAAGGGTGAGCTTATTTGCATGATGCATGTTTAGATGTGTCGTGAGCAGGCATGAAGTACATCAGTTGAAACTGATTTCTATATTATGCAAATAATCACTTGGTAAATATAAAACACTTCCCACAGTCTGTACTCCCTTGCTGCGGTGGCAAGCTTTGCTTAAATTTGAGGGGTTTATCATTTAGGCAATATTCTAATCTTGTCACAGCAAAAGCTGAGCATTGTTACTTATGACAGTGGGATGGTCACCTGCTCGTCTCATCTGCCTCATTCAGGGAATTTCCATCTGGTGGGACAAGGCAAAACACTGCCAAGACGTAATGTGCTATGGATAGCAAAACCAAATACTCTACACAATGGGTCAAAGTATCAGTCTGTCAAAATGGTTAGAATTTCACCACTGGATAATAGTGAGAAATTCCCATTTCCAATCCGGGATTAACAATTGGCATGGAGTACTTTCCATCATTTTCAAAAACTCAGCTTCATGCCAGGAATCTCTAATCCTCAATTTTTCCGCCTGGTGCACCATTGTGATTTCCTGTCAAGAATTCACGCTCACCTATGCTTCCATATTTCTATTTAATTCTAACTATATCTCTCTATATATACATACATTTGTAATATTAATCCTGGAACATAGAGATAATATCTTCAATTGCATAATCAGTTTGAAATCAAGGAAAACAGTATAGCTCTGGTACTCAAGTATTATAAAGATATCAAATTTAACAAGTGGAACTCTTGCAGGCTTCTGAAATAGATATGGTAAGTCAAAACAAATTAAAAGTTCAATGACTGGTCAGGTCTAGAGTTGAAATCTGAAATATCATCATATGTTTGAGTTAACGAGGAAAGCATGAGATGAAAGAAAGAATGAAAGTGAATAGCATAAAAACTCGGTTTCAAATTTTGGTTGACGAAATAATGTTCCAAATGTTCCTGAAATAAATCTACTTATTACTTCATCATAAGTCTGACCTATCGACTACTTTGGGATTAATAGCTGTGGACATAGTTGAATTGCATAACTCTTCACTGTCACATTTTCTTCTTTAAAAAAGATGGTTTGAGTGCTTTTAGACGCGTTTAACTTTTGCTAGCGCTTTTTGAAGTGATGTGTTTGGTGTTTTTGTTGAAATAACATTTTTTAAACAGGATGTGGTTCTGACTTTTCTGACATAAAAAAAATATTTGCAGTATATTTTATCCCTCTCTCTACCTATCAACCATTAAAATGATATCTATCTCACTATCTCTTTACCTAATTTTTTTTTCTTTACTTCAGATCTGAGGATTAATCTTTACATTTACTCCTTTTCTTTTGGCAAACACTATGATGTTCATACTTTCCCCCTCCAACCACCTCCAATAATTCCCTCTATAAAAGAGTGTGAAACAAAAGAAGAAAATAGGAAACATGCCAGATAGAAAATGTGTGAGTGTTCCAACACGATGCCTAAGAACATTACCAAGTACGAAGAGAGGGAAAGGAAAAGGAACCGAGATAGATAGAACATGCAGGGGTTAATACTTCCAATTGGTGACGCAAACAAGATGAAAGTAGTATGACTTGGGAGTGGCAGTAAAAAGTAGGGATCCCCGAGCGTGCAGCAATATAACATTCAAATCAAACCATTCACGCTTTAAAATCACCAATCAAAAAACATTTTGAAGAATTTGATCAATTCTGGACCATGTAACCAGTTCAAACCAGTTTAAATTAGAACCAAAATACAACTACTTTCATTTCAACTGTACACCATGAGACCAATGAGAAGGGTTTTTTCTTCCCAGGTAGGTTGAATCCCAATACCCTTTACATACCAAACACAGGAAACAAGAGACACGTGGCCAGTAATCCATTTACCATGATGTTTTGATCATCAGAGTCCATGCCACTGAGCCCAAAAAGCTTGAATGTAGTGTGTAACGATATTTTTAAACAACTACCATTTCTGTTTACACGGGACTAACCATTTCCATATTTCAGCCGTGTCACTCACTGACTTTCAGAATATCTCATGACCTTTATCCCCACCACACTATCCAGCTCAAATCCATCATTTCTGCACATCTGTGCCAGGTATTTCAATTCAAGACAGATTCATTCCTTACAAATTAACACCTGAAGATCTGACATAACAACATAAGACCACTACTTCCTTTCCAAAAACCTTTCTCTGAATCTTCAGAAAAATGTAAAGCCCAAATTGATACATAAACATAACCACCCCCCCAAAACAACCCTTCCACACATGCATACACATACACACACAATAACACACATAACACAATATTAGACAAAATACAAACAAATGTAAGTTAAAACTAAAGCCTTTCACTTTTGAAATGTTCCATTCTATCAGTTATTTTCCCTGTTATTGATTTCATTTGAAAAGGACCCCCCCTTTGCCCATGTACCACAGTCTATCCATAGCCCCCATCCTATTTACCTTACCTGGACAAACCTCTATAACGCTAACGTATTTTCCAATTTGAGATGAACAGCTATAGACAACAAATAATAATTAAATTAGATGCTGAGAAAGCATCATCATCGTTATTATCATTATCATTATTATATCTATCATTATGACAGTAATTGTAATTCAATAACAATTACTTATAAATAGATTGTGCGAAAAACCGAAGCAGTGCAACCTTTTATGCTTAAATAAAGAGTATGTGCAAAAATGAAAAAGTAAAAATGTTGCCAATCATCATGATAATATATGATTTAATACATTTGGTTCTAGCAATCAGTCAAAAAAATACAATTGACCTACGTGTCAGCCGTGAACATTTTCACTTTTCTTACATCACTTTAACAAATTCTAAGTGACAGCAGGTTTTACCTGGTACAAGATGTAAGGAACTTAAATTAATTTTCATTAAAACAAACGTCGTTAGGGCCAAAAGCATTGAAGCAATATAAGATTATGACTGACTGCTAGAGAAATTAGCGATAGATAAATATAAATATTCAAAAGGGGGCTATGACTGGATCTGTAACATGCAAATAAACAAACAATAAAAAAAACAATATTAAAAATAACAATAATAATAATAATAATAATAATTGTAAAAAATCCAATAGAGTAGAGAGCAGGAGTTAGTTGTTGTACGTGGAAAACAATATAAAATTCTAAAGAACAGATAATAAGATGATGACACTCAACAAAAACAACAAAAAGAATACTGAGCTGGTGTTTGTCTCGCTTTGTATTCTAGATGAATAGGAGAGTGAATGATATGAAAACAAAATTGAGGGTGGAGGTGGGAAAATGAAAACTGTCAACTTCTTCATTCTTAATTCGACCAAAATACTACACATTACATCTGATGCACACAATTACAAATTAGTACCAACCCTTAAATCCTCTTCTATCTGGGATATTGAAATATCTATTTACTTTTTAACCACATTGATATTTACAAAGGCTCATTTTTTCTACTTTCTATTTGTTATAGATGAAATTTAAGGATGCTTCTGGCATTACGTTATCAATTTACGCCCAACAAAAAACTATAATAAAGAAAAATAATAATAATAAAAATTGACCTTAAATTCTATCCTTTAAAAAAAAGCAATACTGATCAACAAATTAATACTGTAGAACACTGTTGGGGCCAGCTCTATGTTCAGCCATGAAAGACGCACAAGATACCCGCCATAAATGCAAGCACCCCGACCACCAAACAAGACTAAAAACAGAGCTGGAAATTCTATGGATCAAAGAATTCCAGACAAGCAGGTGATCAGCCCACTGTGTGTCAACAAATATAAAAAGAAAATAATTAAAATAATGATATTTCTTTTTCCCACCCTGTGATATAAAAATCTTGTAAATCATAATGTTATCTATTTCAAGGCCTAGGGTTCACAATAATTTCCTATGGTTAAAACAAGGAAACAAAAGCAATAAAACTAGTAGTATGATGCATTGTCGTATATGTGACAATGACTAATAAGGAAACAGAGAGAAAAATGATATATATATATTATATATATATATATATATACATACACGAGATAGCTAATGAAAGGATGGCGCAATAGAAAGAAAGGCATTATCCTTATGAAAATCTTGCGATATATACATGATATATGAATATATTGTAGAGAATAATTATTTTGTCATAATTTATAATCAGATATTTTGGTGTGAGAAAATATTCCCAAATTCTATGTAGTATATAGATAGTTATATATCACATTTATCATACTCATAATCTTCACCTAATCTTTTGACAATGAAGTAGATCATCTACTATGAACAATGTATTTAGAAATATGTACTTTCCAAATTTTACCTTTAGTTATTACTATTAATCTATCCAACACTGCAATAGATCTAACAGTGTTTGTCTTTACTTATTCCTAGGACACTATTTCTATAGCAAAATGAGATATTCATCATTTGTCATTATATTTCATCTTTTTTCCCATATATACATGTAAAAAAACCCCAACAAAACTAATAAGCTATTTGGCCAAAGGAGTCAATCACATAATAACCACAAAAATTCTGACAACGATTTGCATGCGTTGGCAATCATGCACTTTTGACACATGTTAACACACCTTTTGATAATTGTTTTTGATGATCTCTCTCACATTCTGATTTTCTCTGCCTTTCTTAGTTAAGATTATACAATTCCTCTTTTCAAAATTCACTATGGCATTATCATTTTCTGTACCGAACAGAATTTGACTTAAGTTAAAACAAAATTAATGTTTCATAAAATATAACTTTAAAAATTCAAGTCAGTATTTTAATTTTTCCCTTCTAAGTGTAAAAATATCAAGATCCCCGATCACAAGGCACTATCCAGTGGCTAAGGAAATGAGAATATAATGAAATAGAAGTTTCATTATGAAAGAGCAAGAGTAGGATTAAGATATTTGATTACGTGTGGAAAAAAAGCTGTTAAGCCTATACGTATTAAGCAAATTGAATAAAAATAATTGTAACAATATTGCTGTTCATGCAACCATACTCCTCAACGTATCAATTATACAAAGACCTAGTTTGTAGATAAGTAAAATTAGAGAAGCTGCCTTCCATTTGAATGGGACGAAGGGTAATGAGTGTATTAACAACCCATCCCATTGCCCTCTGGTCACAGTAACAAATTATGTTCAATCAAATCTACAAAGATTGCCATCTAGTCATTATAGACAAAAGATGGAATCTAATTTTGCTTCTTTTATTCTTGATGATGGACAAGAATTTCTGGCCATCATCCTCAAAACGTGTTTCAGAACCATTCGTTTTTCAATAGAAAGGCTTCTCATAAAAATTGGTTAGTTGAAAGTCAAATAAGAGAAACAGCATGAGGTCATTGCAGCATTTGATCGGATCAGGAGTGGAGAGATGTATTCAATCGGTCGAAGGACCAAACACAAATCCATCTGCGTCATAAGACTTGAGGAGAGTTGTGGATGTAAAACTTCAAACTTTAGAACTTTTAAGAGTTGTCTCTTCTTGGATGGCTCTGGAAGACTGAAGGTTGCCAACTAGCTCTGATACTTTCCAACATATATTTCATAGCTAGTCTTGTTGTTGAAGCTTCCTGACATTCAATATCATTCAGAATAAAACAAATAATCTTATGCTCTTCCTTCCTTTATCTCACTTTCATTTCTCTTGCAACACATTAAACAACACAGCATTCTCTTCACATACAAAACACAAGTACGCACTACATAAAAACTTTCAATTACTTTCAGAATTTGACACATCAAAATGTTGAATTAAAATTTAAAAAAACAAAAAAACCCAACAAAATAAACAAAAAATCAGAACAGAGATAATTGCCAATGAGTCTACACAGTCTTGAACCAAATCAGTCAGGTCCTACAACAAGGTATGCATACAATTACAAAGGGTTTAATTTAGTGTGTCAATAAAAGTGAAGGCTTTTAATTCAAGATGATTTGCCTTGGCCCAGCCAAGATAGATCCCTCCAAGAGTTTACAGAGGTTACCATGAAGGCCACTCAAGCATGCGTATTACCCTCATCTTTTCCTCAATTGCTTTTTCTTTTTGTGTGTTAGAGACCCTCATCTTTTCCTCAATTGCTTTTTCTTTTTGTGTGTTAGAGACCCTCATCTTTCCTCAATTGCTTTTTCTTTTTGTGTGTTAGAGACCCTCATCTTTTCCTCAATTGCTTTTTCTTTTTGTGTGTTA